>CM021105.1:221662662-221841661 GCA_007115665.2 Sequoiadendron giganteum
CACACACACACACACACACACACACACTCCATATATCTCTCTCCCCTCTACCCTTAAAAACCTCTACCCTCTACCATCAACCCTCTCTCTCCCTCTCTCTCTCTAGAGTCTCTCCCTCCCACCCCCTCTCCCTCTCTCAAGTCAGTCTCTCTCACTCACTCACTCCTATGTCTCTCTTCTCTACCCTTAGCCCTCTACCCTTAACCCTTAAACCCTCTACCCTCTATCATCTATCTTCACTCAATACTCCTATTTACCACCTTACCTCCTCTCTGGCCTCTCTCTCTCACTCCCCATTCTCTCCTCTCTCTACCACCCTTAAACCCTAAACTCTAAACCTAAACCTCACTCCTATATTCTTCCTCCCCCAACTCTCTCCCTCCCACCCCCTCTCCCTCTCTCACGTCTCTCACTCACTCACTCACTCACTCCTATAGCTCTCTCTCACTAAATCCCTCTATCTCTCTCCCCTCTACCCTAACCCTAAACCCCTAACCCTTAAACCCTCTACCTTCTCCTCTCTCAAGTCTCTCCCTCCAACCCCCTCTCCCTCTCTTAGGTATCTCTCTCTTAGTCACTCCCTCTATCTCTCTCCCCTTTACCCTTAACCCTAAACCCTAAAACCCTCTACCCTCTCTCTCTCTCAACCCTCTTCCTCATACACCCTCTCCCTCTCTTAAGTATTTCTCTCACTCACTCACTCCTATGTCTCTCCCCTCTACCCTTAAACCCTCCACCCTCTATCTCTCTCCCACTCCCTCCATCTCTCTCTCAATAATCTCCCTCCTACCCCCTCTCCCTCTCTCAGGTCTCTCTCTCTCACTCCCTCTCTCTCTCCCCTCTACCCTTAACCCTAAACCATTAACCCTTAACCCTTAAACCCTAAACCCTCAAACCTTCTACCCTCTACCCTTAACCCTCCATCACTTTATCTCTCTCCCACTCCCTCCATATCTCTCTCTCAACCCTATCTCTCCTACCCCCTCTCTTAGTCACTCCCTCTATCTCTCTCCTCTCTACCCTTAACCCTAAACCCTAAACCCTTAACCCTTAAAACCCTCTACCCTCTACCTGAGAGAGAGACTTGAGAGAGGGAGAGGGGGTTAGGAGGGAGAAGGTTCAGAGAGATATTGAGGGAGGGAGGTTTTAGGGTAGAGGGTAGAGATTTTAAGGGTTAAGGGTAGAGGGTAGAGGGTTAAGGACTAGGTTGGGTTTTAGGGGTTAAGCATAAGTGGGAGAAGAAATAGAGAGAGAATTGAAGAGACAAGAAGGAGGGTAGGAAGGGAAGATACTTGAGAGGGAGGGAGTAAGGGAAAGGAAAAGGGGAGGCAGGGTTAAGGGTAGAGTGTAGAGGGTTTAAGGTTTAAGGTTTAAGGGTTTAGGGTTTAGGCTTAAGGGTAGAGGGGAGAGAGATAGAGGGAGTGACTAAGAGAGAGAGAGACCTAAGTGAGGGAGAGGGGGTACGAGGGAGAGGGTTGAGAGAGAGAGAGGAAGGGGTGGAGTGGGAGAGAGATAGAGGGAGGGAGGGTTAAGTGTAAAGGGTAGAGGGTTTAGCGTTTAAGGGTTTAGGGTTTAGGGTTAATGGTTTAATGGTTTAATATTTAAGGGTTAAGGGTAGAGGGGAGAGAGATAGAGGGAGTTAGTGAGAGAGATACCTAAGAGAGGGATATGTGGTAGGAGGGAGAGAATTGAGAGAGATAGAGGGAGGAAGGGTTAAGAATAGAAGGTAGAGGGTTTAAGGTTTAAGGGTTTAGGGTTAAGGGTAGAGGGGGGAGAGATAGTGGAGTGAATGAGGGGGTAGGAGGGAGAGATTTAAGAGAGAGAGAGGGAGTGGGAGAGAGATAGAGGGTAGAGGGGAGAGAGATAGGAGTCAGTGAGAGAGACAGAGGGAGGGGAGATATAGAGACTCTCCCTCATCACCCACTCTCTCTCAAGACTCTCCCTCCTACCCCCTCTCTCACTCAGTCCATCAATCTCTCCCTCTACCCTTAACCCTTTTAACCCTAGTCCCAATCCCTTAAACACTTACCCTATACCTCTATCTCTCCAACTCTCCCTCTCTCTCTCTCCAGATCTCCTACCCCCTCTACCTCTTAGGTCTCTCTCATTCACCTACTCCTTCTATGTCTCTCCCTACCCCTATCCTCTACTCCTTAACTCCTTAAACCCTCTACCCTCTATCTCTCCCACTCCCTCCCTCTCTCTCTCAAGACTCTCTCTCCTACCCCCTCCCCCCATCTCCCTCTCTCAAGTATATCTCTCTCTCACTCACTCACTCACTCCCTATATATCTCTCCCCTCTACCCTTAACCCTAAACCCTAAACCCTTAACCCTTGACTCTTAAACCCTAAACCAATAAACCCTCTACCCTCTACACTTAACCCTCCCTCCCTCTATCTCTCTCCCACTCCCTCCCACTCTCTCTTTCAAGTCTCTCCCTCCTACCCCCTCTCCCTCTCTAAGGAATCTCTCACTCACTCACTTAATCCATCTATCTCTCTCCCATCTACCCTTAACCATTTACCCTCTACCCTTAACCCTTAAACCTTGAACCCTTAAACCATTAACCCTCTACCCTTAACCCTCTACCTTCTACCCTTAACCCTATACCCTCTACCCTCTACCCAACACCCTATACCATAAACCCTAATCCCTTAACCCTATACCCTCAACCATCTACCCTGAACCTTAAACTCTCAACCCTCAACCCTTAAGCCCTCTACCCTCAACCCAATACCCTCTACCCTCTATCCTAGTCCCTCAACCCTATACCTTCTACCCTATAGATCAGATCCTCAACCCTAATCCCTCAAATCTATACCATAAACCCTATACCCTCATCCCTAAACCTTCAACAATAAATCCTTAAACCTTCTACCCTATAACCTCAACCTAATACCATCTAGCCTCAACCCTAATCCATCAACCCTATACCCTCAACCCAATACCCTAAACCATCAACCCTATAGTTCCTCAACCTTATACCCTCAATTACCAACCATCTACCATATACATTGGATCCCAAACCCTATCTTTTTCCCTCTCTCCTCTTCTCTCCTTATCGCTATCTGACTTCTCCATCCATCTCTCCCTCCATCCATCCCACCTTCTCTTCCCTAATCCCTCAGCCATTAAACCCTTAAACACTCAAACCTATACCCTAAACCCTCAACCCTAAACCCTTAAATCCTAAATCCTTAAACCCTCTACCCTCTACTCTCAACCCAATACCCTTAAATCCTAAACCCTCTACCTTCTACCCTCTACCCTCTACCCAATACCCAATACCCTCAACCCTCAACCCTAATCTCTCAACCCTTAAACCCTTAAACCCAATTAAAATCTCTACCCTAATCCCTCAACCCTTAACCCTTAACCCTTAACCCTTAACCCTTATCCCTCAACCCTTAAACCCTCAACCCTCAACCCTCTATCTTCAACCCTTAACCCTTAACCCTAAACCCTAAACCATCAACCCCTATACCTTGTACCCTATATGATGGACCCTCAACCCTAATCCATCAAACCTATACCCTCAACCTTAAACTCTCAAACCTCAACTCTTAAACCCTAAATCTTTAAACCCTCTACCCTCTACCCTCTACCCTATACATTAAACCCTTAACCCTCAATTATCAACCCTCAACCCTTATACTCTCTACCTTATACATTAGACCCTCAACCCTAATCCTTCAACCATATACCCTTAAACCTATACCCTAAACCCTCTACCCTCAACCCTAAATCCTCAACCCTAAACCCTTAAACCTTCTACCTTCTACCCTCAACCCAAAACCCTCTACCCTCAACCCTATACCCTCAACCCAATACCCTAAACCATCAACCATATACCCTCAATTCTCAACCCTTTATCCTATGCATTGGATCCTCAACCCTCATATATCTCTATCCCTCCATCCTCTTCTCTCTTTTTCTTTATTTCACTTCTCCCTCCATCTCTCCCTCCATCCTTCCCTCCCTCTCTACCCTAATTCCTCAACCCTATACCCTCAACCCTTAAACCCTTAAACACTCAACCCCCAACCCAATACCCTCTACCCTAAACCCAATACCCTCTACCATCAACCATCAACCCTATACCCTCAACCCTTAAACCCTTAAACCCAATTATAATCTCTACCCTAATCCCTAAACCCTCAACCCCTCTACCCCTTACCCTCTACCCTCTACCCTCTGCCCTCAACCCTTAAACCATAATCCCCCAACCCCTATACCCTATACCATATACATTGTACCCTCAACCCTAATCCCTGAACCCTATACCCTCAACCCTCTACCCTCAACCTTAAACCCTCAACCCTCTACCCTTAAACCCTTTACCCTCTACCCTCTACCCTCTACCCTTTACATCAAACCCTTAACTCTTAATCCCTCGACCCTAGGTACGTAGGAAAACATAGGTGAGATACAAAGTGATGAATGAAGAGGTATGTAAACAAAGGGATAGGGGAGATAAGTATAGGTAGAGAGGGAAGGAGACATATAGAGAGGAGAGATAGAGAGAAGTAAAGAGGGGATGGAGGGATAGGTAGGGAGGAGATAGAGGTGAGTGTGAGTGTGTTTGTGTGAGAGAGAGATATATATATATAGAGAGAGAGAAGGGGTAGAGAGAGACGTAGAGGGATGGAGAGGAGAGATAGAGAGTAGAGAGGGAAAGAGGTAGGGAGGAGACACATTTGAGATATATAGTGATGGAGGGAGAGGTGGGTAAAGAGAGGGAGAGGAGAGATAAATATAAATAGAGTGAAGGAGATGTAGAGAGAGATGATAGATAGAGAGAAGTAGAGAGTGCAGGGATGGTGGGAGATGAAAGAAGGATATAGAGGTGAGTGTGTGAGAGAGGGAGAGAGAATGAGAGGAGAGAAAATGAGGGGAGAGAGGAATGGGAGAGAGATAAAGAGAGTAGAGAGGTAAGGGGGGGAGATGGAGAGTAGAGAGCTAAGGAGAGAGTGAGAGAGAAAGAGGGGGGAGGGAGAGAGAGGTAGAGAGAGTGGTAGGTAGAGGAGGGAGAGGTAGGTAGAGAGGGAAGGAGAGAGGGAAGGAGGGAGAGTGAGATGGAGAGAGTGGTGAGATAGAGAGTAGAGAGATAAGGAGAGAATGAGAAATAGAGATAAAGAGAGTGAGGGAAGTTGGAGCGAGGGAGAGGTAGAAAGGGATAAGTAAGACATAGAGAGGGAAGGAGGGAAAGTGGGATAGAGAAAATGGTGATTTAGAGAGGAGGGAGTGAGAGGGAAGGAGGGGAAGTAGGAGAGAGGGAATGGTGATTTAGAGATTAGGGGGTGATAGCTAGGGATAGAGATAATGGTGAGATAGATAGGAGAGAGTGAAAGAGAAAGAGAGAGATGGAGAGATAGAGAGAGAGAGGTAGGTAGAGGAAGGGAGAGGAGAGATAGAAAGTAGAGAGGGAAAGAAGTAGGGAGGGAGACATAAGTGAGATAGAGAGGGATGGAAGGAGTAATGGAGGGAGAGGTAGGTATAGAGAGGGAAAGAGAGAGGAGAGATAGAGAGTAGAGAGGGGAGGGAGAGAGGGAGGTATAGGTAGAGAGGGATATAGAGGTGTGTGTGTGTGAGTGAGTGAGTGAGAGAGAATGGTGAGATAGAGAAAAGGAGAAATTGAGAGAGAAAGATGGGGGGAAGGAGGGAAAATAGTGAGAGATATTGGGAGGAGATACAAAAAGAATGGGAGGGATGGTGAGGTCGAGGGAGAGAGGGAGAGGAGAGATAGAGAGAAGTAGGGAGGGAAGGAGGGAGGGAGGGATTGTTAGTGAGAGATATAGAGTTTTGTGTGTGTGAGAGAGAGATATATAGAGAGAGTGGTGAGATAGAGAGGGGAGAGTGAGAGGGAAGGAGAGAGAATTATGAGATACAAAGGAGAGAGTTAGAGAGAAATCAAGGGAAGAGAGGGATAGAGAGTGAGAGAGAGATGTAGGTAGAGGGAGGGATAGGAGAGAGAGAGACTAGATATGGAAAGAGGTAGGGAGGGAGACATAAGTGAGATACAAAGTTATGGAGGCAGAGGTAGGTAAAGAGAGAGAAGGGAGATAAAGATAAGTATAGAGGGAAGGAGAGGTAGAGAGAGAAGATATAGAGAGAAGTAGAGAGGGGAGGGAGGGAGGGAGATGTAGGGAGTAGATAGAGGGTTGTGTGTGAGAGAGAGATGGGAGAGAGGGAGGAAGCGAGAGAGAGAGGGAGTGGAGAGATAGAGAGTAGAGAGGAGAGAGAGAGAGAGAAAGATGATACAAATTTCTAACTACTAAAATTTGACCTCCTGATTACTGAAATTTGAACTGTTGATTACTAAAATTTGACTAAGTCTAAAAATTTTAAGATCTTCCAAAAACTAGAATTTTCATTATAACTCCTATCAATCTAAAACCACTCTCAAACATCCTGCCTATATACATGAATTATAACTTAAATTATAAGAAACTAAATGTCCATATGTAAATGCCAACTTATACTTAAATGTTTATTTCATGTATATAGTTTCCCTAGCAGATAAAGAGAAAATGAAAGAGTTTAGAAAAATGCATTCCAAAATTCATTACAAAAAGAAAGAGAACTCACACTTGTACATTCATTGCAAAATTCAAGCCATTTGGTGAGCGCCAAATTTGGCACTCTCCAAATTTGGTGAGCACAATATGGCCTATTATGGGGGTTTTTTGCAATTTGACACCAAACTTGTGTCATAGATTGGTGCACTTACCCAATTATTAGGGGAAACCATTTGGTGAAGTGATAGGGCATCTTTCCTATAGGGTCAACAACCAAGGTTCAAACCTCGCAACGTATTTCTCTATCGCATAAAAAATATTGACTATTTGACCTTGGTGTTAAGGGGAGACCCTTTGGTGAAATGTTGGAGATTCTTTACTATAGATACAACAACCAAAGGTGCATGACCTTAATATCATACAATTTTTGGTGCTCCCTTTGGGAACCCATACAAACCATTTTGCGGAAGCATCTGCAACCTATCATGGTTTGCAACTTTCGCAATCTAAAGAATTCAAAAATATATGGTTAGAGGGTGACTCATTAAATATTATTAATTTTATTAATAAATTCAACAATCCTTGTTGGTCTATACATAATATCATTTGTGATTCTATAACCATCCTTAACTCTTTGAGGTCAATTATGTTTCTCACACATTTTGTGAGGGTAATGTGCTAGTTGATAGGTTTGCTAACTCTGAGGTTTATCATCCTATGGAATGTGACTATATTGATGCACTTCCTATTCAAATTCAAAGTATTATTAATTGTGATATCCAAATGATGCATGGAGGGATTCATCTTATTGATTAGAATTTTTCACATGTTGATTTATAATGAACTTATCATTACTAACTTAGGTGATCCTTTTGATCTAAGCTCAATCATCATTAATGATAGAAGATATTTTAGTAAGGTTCAACATTTAATCATGATGGCCAATTGTGTTTCTCTAATATCTTCACATAGATTCTAGGTGTTCGAAGGAGCGATTTCCTCTAGAGGTTTATTTTACCTTTCCTCTTTTACTGGTTATTCTTGAGCTTGTATTTTCTCTGGCCTATGTTATTCATGTGGTGAGATAGGAATAGGATTGAACCTATTTCCTTTGATTACTAAAAGCATCAAGAAGATATGGAAAATTTTTACAGACAGAGGCACAACCCCATACATTGAAAAGATCCATGGTTTTAATCCTCAGATGTCTCAGGTTTTTGTCAGTGGTTGGTAGAACAAAGTACTTCATGTGTTTGGTATGGAGTTTAAAATTTCAAAGGAACTCATTAGGGGAATTATGGGACTCTCCACTGATGGAAGGAAATCCTACAAGGATAGGAAAGCCTCTAATGATTCTATGGTTCTCTTCTTCAAAAAGGATGAAAGGGATCATTCGCTCAAACTTACATGTGCAAGATGCGATAGGAATACTATCAAACCAAACTGGGCTAACTTGGTTGTCAAATTAATGAGGTATTTTACCCTTGATGGTACATATTCAACCTTGTTTGGTTATCATTTCATGCTATTGAATCATTTTAGACATAGAAAAAACTAGTTTATTTTCCCTATTATCAGTTGCTTTCTTTGGAGAATGGAATGGGTTAGTGCAGGATCATGGGGGTCCATACTAGGACCTTAAGTGGCAATAAAATTCATAAAAATAGAGTCAGGCAACTTGACATTAAAAATTGAATAGGTTACTAACATAATTTGAAAAATATGTTAGAGCAAAATTTGTAGCAAATTGAATGTAGTTTCTAAGATACTAGTTCTTTTTTGGAAAAAAATAAATCTATTTGGTGAAAATTTGAAATTTCAATGCAGTAGTACTAAATTTTAAAGGGAAACTGAAAATAAAGTGTATGTCTAACCAAGCTAAGTACAAGAAAAAAAATATATTATTTTTTAAAATTTTCAATAAAAGTAGACACATGCCCGAATGTGCCACATTATTTTTGTAATATTTTTGCAAGTAAATAATTAGTTATGAATTTTGTATTAATTCTTTTTTTAAATATTAAAACTTGTTTGTCTGACCATCATAACTTGGTCAAAAAATTATGAAATTCATTTCTTTTATCCTATAGTACGGGAAGCATAGAATGTGTTGCATCTTTTGGATTCAAAAAATATCAAATAGTTTAAGAATTATAGATTTTTTTCAATCAACCTATCAATCCGGACTTAAGTCAGAATGCATGTAAAAAATCAATAATAATTATCTATTTAATTACAAATAAGGCATATCTCATATTTGTAGAAAGATAACAATTTTCTCAGTAAGATCTTTTCATTTCATCAAATTCAGATAAAAAAAAGTCATCAAGCACTTTTTTGTCATATCACCACTTTTTGGACCCCATGGTCCTGCACTCACTCGGATGAAAGAATTTAGGAGGATCCCTAAGAAACCTGTTCTTCATGAGGGATTGATTCTTCTATAAATTGAGTATGCAAAATCCTTCTATATTCCGAAGGAACCTAAGAAAATGTCTAAAAGTCATCTTGTGAAGCAAGATAAACAACATTCGGGTTATGAAACTAGAGAGGACTCGTAGGATGCAAAATGGGATGAAGAGGGGTTGGAGGTTTTGATAGAGGTGTTCTCAGACCTCTTGAGGAATTTGAATAGAAGACCAAGAAGAAGACCAAGAATAACCCTCATCCTACTTTGTTTGGGAATTACAACACTGACAGAGAGGATGAGGATTCAAACATCCCTACCTCTAAGAGAAAGGATTTGGGTTTGGCTAAAGCATCTATTGATGTTGCCACACAAGTTTTATCACATGCATTAAAATTGAGTTATCTACATGTTACTAATAAGAGTAATAAGATTAAAAGGGGGAAGGGCTATGTGAAGGATCATTCCCTTGTTCTTGATCACAAAAGGAAGACTCCTATAATAGGTGGTGATAGTACTAAGGGTACCAAGGGTAAGGGTCATTTTGCTGCTAAGAAGAATTTGACTCTTGAGAATGAGGATGATATTGGTGAAGATATTGATGTGGGAAGGTTTGAGAAAAATATGATTCCTAAGAAAGAGTCTGATATTGGTAAAGAGATGGATGTGGGAAGGTTTGTAGTTAGTGATGTCATTCCTCACAATTATGTTGACAATGTAGTGTTGGAGACTTGAAATCCCAAAATCAAAGTCGCGGGTGGTGCTTGTGGTACTGATAAGGGGAAGAAGGTTATATAGTGTGAATCTGAGTAGGAAATTCAATATGACCTTGATGACTACTTGGCTAATGATACTAATGTCTTTAACTGCAATAGAGGAGATCAAAAATATTATTAGTATGGCTAAGGATCATTCAATTATCTTCTTTAGGTTGTTCAAATGGTTCTTCAGTGAGGTGAATGAGACCAAAATTAAGGTGTGATCTATGATCAATAATGCTGAGAACAATAATAATAAGTACGATTCTAGCATTTTTGAGAAGATTGTTCATAATTGTTTGGTATTCTCTAGACTATGACTGATGAAATGATGAGGATGAGAAAGGATTTTGAATTGAGAATTTTTCCTTGAAAGAAAGGATTATTAAATTTTATGATAACCTTGTCAGTTTGGTTAAAGTAAGCCAATCTGCACTCTAGAATAATGCTCATGGGCTTCATTCCCTCAATAAAAAGTCATTTAACTGGAAAGGAGAGACATTTGACATTGCGAAGGAGGATGAGGGTACTGTGGTGGAATTCACAAAAGTAAAGAAAGGTTGTGAGACTAATATTGGTCCTAGTATTCGTACACATAGCAAGACTAAGAAAAATGTGGGGATTCCTACTCGTGAGCTAGCCAAGGTGGTAGGCGTAAATGAGAAAATCATTCCTCAAAATTTAGAAGTGGCAAAGATTCTGAAGAACTTATAGAACTTCTATGATGTTTGTTAATGCTATGTTTTGTATTTTTTGTTGATGGTTGGCTGCTTGTATTGCCTTGACTCATCTTAAAGCAATAGTATTTTTGTAAAGGGTTTGGGTCCCTCCAAAACCTAATTTCCCTCTAATAAAAAATATTCTAGTAATTCTATGTAAAAAATTGCAACAACAATATATTTGAATGAAATATCTAATTGCAAGATCTAGTTTAAACACATGTATGTGTGAATGTATCCTTTCTATTAATGCAATCGATAGCCAAAATATTATATGGGAATTTAAAATTTAAATGTTTAATATGAATAATAGTTATAGGTATTTTGGATCTAAGAATTTTATGAGTGTTTTGGCTAAAGTTCATCACACCACTACCTTACAAATCTTTGTATAAACCTCACTTTCACATACCAATAATATGTGAGCATGAAGTATAATGCATTTGTGGCACTATAAAAGAAATAATAATCCAACTTATGTAGAAGTTTGTGATGTAGAAGGAGACTCTCCCTTTCAAATATAATCACAAACTCACATAAAACACCATGCAAGAAGGCAACAAATTATCATGAAACACGTAATATGAAAGAGAAATCTGCAATATTTTATGTTTAATTTTTTTAAAATGAATTACATAAACATGGAGCTCACATTCTCCCTTACAAAATGGGTTTCACACATATAAAAATATACAAATCAATATTCTAGCTTCATTCCAATAGAATTTGGGTATACAACCACCAACTCTTCCAAATGAAACAACGTCAATATATAGAGAATGTGTGAGGAGAAAACCATTGTTGGTTACCAAATAGCTTGCCAATACCACCATGAAATTCAATGACCCACTTTGAGAAGAATGAAATATAAAATATAAAATAATTCATTGCAAATATGACCCACATATGGATGCCCATCTCTTAACCAATTATATTTTCCAACTATGACACCTTCAATTATTCTCAGTGACTCGAACGGCCCCAAATACAATCATGCATCAACATGCAAATCTTCTTGCTCAAACATGAAAATACATGCAAGACATGCAATTGAGCATGCAAGCACATGCACCCAAAGTGGTCCCCACCTTGAAATGAGATTCCCAAGAAGAATATTTTCCCATTTATTCCTTACAAACATTTGTTTATGCATAATTTCCACCAAAATTACAATTACAATTTTCCACAAAGGAATTACATAGTTGCAAATTAATTTCTTTCTTTCTTTCTAACCCTTAAGCCCTTATTGAAAATGAGCAAAATGAAATAACAATATTTTTTGGTGATACAAGATTGCTAGTATCCCTAGATGCTCCTACATCAGACACCTGAGATAGTAGATTTTTTGTGAATATGGATTCAAAAAATGGAGTTGAGTGGTAGTACCACTCTTTCAGATTGCAAGAAATCCTCATTAAACTCCATCACTAAATTTGGTACTTGTAATTGATTCTTCTGTTGGCCTTTCTGTTGCACCAAAATATCAACCTATCAATGCATGATACAAGTGTCAGTAAAGATCCACAGGAGGCGGTTAAACCATGTCATGAACTCGAAGGGAGATGTTGGTGGTTAGTCCAACAATCCCCCCCTCAGCATCACCCAAAGGGTTTGAACCCATGACCGGCTTTGATACCAATTGTTGAACTTGTCGTTGCATCAAAAGATCGACTTGTCAATGCCCAATACAAGCATCAGTTAAGATCCACAGGAGGCAGTTAAACCATGTCATGAACCCGAAGGGAGATGTTGGTGATTATTCCAACATCTTCTTTCTACTCTTTCAACACTTAGCTAGAAAAAGTTTCCTTCTCTGACTAGTCTACTCTTCACTAGACCTCCTGAATGTGGAATCAATTCCATTACAAACCGACCGACTCCTCCTAGTGTAATTCACATCCTCCTCTAATCTTATGGGATTCAACTCACCATAGTTTTTCCACCTCCACCAATTTTCACCTGCACTTAACTCTGCGACACCATACCAATCCTTCTTTACATACCAATCCTCTCTAACAAACTCTAACTGAACCATCTCATCTACATTCACTAACTCATCCATCTCAACATGAAAATAAGTATTCTTCAATTCATTGAAAGTAGAATTTACTTTTTCATCACTTGTTGCATCTTCAACTTTGTTTTCTTCTTTCATGCCTTCTACAAGACATGCAACTATATCAATTCTTTGTCCTATAACCGGTGCTGCAAATTTAATCTCAATAAAATTATCAAGATACTCATCCTTTCCATATCCCTCCTCTACATCCATGTCAATGTCAGTAACACAATCAAAATATACATCTTTTCTATCCTACAATAAATTGTCATTCTTACAAATCAATTTATCAAACTCCTTTTTTACCTTCACCTCCTATTTCTCAAGTTTAACATTCTCAAGTTGATTCTTTGATGCAACAAATATATCCATTTTTACATTCTTATACTCATCAAAACATACATTAAAATATGATTTTTACTCATTTCCTTCTACTACAAATTTCACTGCTGTAATTCATTCTTCACTATAACTCATCATATCGTTCAAACACAAAATATTTTTGTTCCAACCTCATCAAAATTTGATATTCCTCTCTTTCTTAATGATGCAAAAAAAAATTCAGGTTCCTCATATTCACCCATTCCATCTACATAATTCATAATCAAATAAAAAAAACCAACTAACTCACAAAATGCAAGTTTTACCTCCTCTTTTACTATTGTAACTTTGGTGTCTTCTTCTTCAATATTCTCCATTGCACTCAAATATTTTGTTCCTACAGTGACCTCTATAATTTCATCCTCCATGTCTTCTAATAGACATTCCTCAGATTTAGTCCTTTTGACCTTTGCCAAAGGGTTGCAATAGTTTTTTCTATTTGATCTTCTCTTCATTGTCCTCTTTTATGAGAATGTCCTCGTATCTCTCATCCCATATTTTCATGTCCTCCATAACCATATTTTTAAATGTATATACTTTATCCTTAAGCTTTTAAAATACTTCATGGAACTCCCTATCTTCCACTTCTTCCCAATATTGTTTCCATAATAAAATTCTTATAGGACTCCCCAAGACCCATTCCATCCTCTCAATCGTTGCAATTTCCTTGCCTCACATCACACAAATCCTATCCTCAACACTTTCTGGTTTTGTTGCAAATTGTCTCACCTTTGGTGATCTTTTTACACAAACAAGAACCTCTACTCCATAAATATTTTGTGTAGCTGCTCTTGCAAGTTGCACAAACACCTGTAACAAAAATAACACACACTCCACCCTCAAGTCCTGGTGCAAACTTCCTCACATCGGTGCTTCTTCTTACACACTCAGGAACTCCCACTCCGATAAAAATAATGAAGTAAGGAGACTCCCCATTTCAAATCTTACCACAAACACACATAAAACACTATGCAAGAAGGCAACAAATTATCATGAAACACATAATATGGAAGAGAAATTTGCAATATTTTTATGTTCAAATTTCTAAAAATGAATTACATAAACATGGCTCAGCTGACATGCTCCCTTACAACATGGGCTTCACACAAAAATCTACAACTTAGCGTTTTGGCTTCATTCTAACAATGTTTGGGTATGCAACCACCAACTCTCCCAAAAGCCCCATTCTCCAAATGAAACAACATCAATATATAGAGAATGTGTGAGGAGAAAACCATTGTTGGTTACCAAAACAACTTGCCAATACAACCATGAAATCCAATGCCCCACTTTGAGAAGAATAAAATATAAAATATAAAATTATTCATTTCAAATATGACCCACATATGGGTACCTAGCTCTTGACCAATGATCTTTGCAAACTATGACACCTTCAATGATTCCCAGTGGCTCCAACGACTCCATACACGAATACGCATCAACATACAAAGCTTGTGGATCAAACATGCAAATACATGCAAGGAATGCAATTGAACATGCAAGCACATGCACCGCAAGTGGTCCCCACCTTCAAAATGGGATGCCCAAGAAGAATATTTTCCCATTTATGCCTTAGAAACATTTACTGTTGCATAATTTCCACCAAAATTACAATTACAATTTTCCACAAAGGAAATTACATAATTGCAAATTAATTTAGTTATTCTTTTCCAACCCCGAAGCCCTTATTGAAAATGAATAAAATGAAATAATAGTTTTTTTGGTGATGCAAGATTGCTAGTACCCTTAGATGCTCCTACACCAGTTTGATACAGAATGATTGACTATCCCATTTTAACTATCACAAAATGTTCCATCCTTTCAATACAAAAGAAATGACATCCTTATATTCTATTCAACACTACTAATCCTTGTAAACAAAAATACACACTTTAAAACAACACTTAATAAAACCTAATTACACCATAAAAATCTCTCATATTTCAACTAAACTTTTATGAAGATAAGGTAAGATAGTGAGCATGTTGAAAGTCAGTCTTTCACTAACAATTAAGCATCATCATAAGTTGGTTGCATCATATAGATCCACATAATTAATATCCACCTTGTCTTATTCCCTAAAATATAACACTCATTTTTCGAGCATGGAATTAACTTAATAGCTGGAAATTCTGAGTGTGCAGTTGACTTAATAGCTCGCAAAATGAGCATGAAAAGTCATTTCTTGGAGAACACGCATAGAAAGAGTTAATACAGATGGTGTCCTTGTGAATTAGCACCACATGAACCAATTCCTATCGAATGGGAGGTTGGCTAAAATTGAAGTCATTTCTCTTGGAACATGCATAGAAAAAGTGAATGTAGACGTTGTCCTTGTCAGTTAGCACCGCATAGATTTGGCTTGGGTAGATACTTTTCTTTAGGATAGAGTTGCACGCATGTTGTGCTTTGCATGTGACGACCTCTTAAATTCATTTTATATAACATTATATAGCCTCAAATATCTTAGATGAACTTATTGGGTAATTCAGGTAATGTAAACAATGAATTGTGAGTCAACTTCGATAAAATAGAAGAGTTGGAAGTCAGTAGAATTTGAAAATATTATTTTAGGAGATGAAATTTGAAAGAAATGTGTATTTATCTTTTTAATTGATGAAGGGATATGGATTATGGATCTTAGTGACTTGTAAAATTTCTTATATTAGAGAAGACTGATGTCTTTGATATGCTAATTGTCTTTGATATGTAGATTTAGATATTTATATGGTTCAATCTTGCAATTCAAGATTGATCTCACACAATGGTGATTTAATCTCAAATGCATGGTTCTAATATGGTTGAATGTAGATGATTCAAGATCGATCTCACACAATGGTGATTTAATCTCAAATGCATTGTTCTAATATGGTTGAATGTAGACTTTTGTTATCTAGTTCAGTATGATTCTTGCTATCTACTAATGTGTAAGGATTGGTGGTATTGGAAAACAATTTAAATATGTTATGGAATTGGAAGGGTAAAGTTCTCCTTAGTTAACCCGTTGAGACTCTAGCTTTACAATCTTGGGAAACTATTGGCAAATAGAAAGCAAGCATGTACTAGCCTATATTTCAATTTCAATTGAAGTGTTGATTCATTTTAGTGCTCTAAATCCAAATGTTCTTAAGAATAATCCTTGTAAGTACTTAGGAAGTTCAAATGAATGTCTTTAAATACCAAAAAAATGAATAGTCACACAAATGTGTACCAAGTTAAATTTTAATTGTTAGTGAAAATGAGTAGGAGTCAACGTGAAATTTTAAATTTTTGAGCTTAGGGTTAGTTCTATTTCATGTAGGATCATTCTTGGCCCTTGCCATATTAACCAAGGACAAGGAATATAAGATCTCAAGACAACAATTGGGTGAATGGATCTATAGATTGATGATAACATAAATGTATATAATCATGTGATAAGAATGAAAGTACACAAAAACATATAGATGAGAATAAATGAGGATAGATAAGGATTGAGAAGGATCAAAACTTAGCACAATTGTGTATGACATATTTCTATGTAATCATATTAATACATTCCACCAAAATGGACCCATAATAAAATAAAAATTAGAATGGTTATTCTAATTTCACCATTACATTTTATTGCCACTTTGAGATGCATGTGAATCCAAAAATGAACATGTATTTCAAAGTACATGAGAACTCACAATCATGTCTTAAAATTAATTATTAAAAATATAAAAAAGATATGGGGTCCACATAAACTAATGTATCCAACTCACTCTCTTCATCTATTATTCTTACTTAGCATGTAAGTTCTATAGGATCTTGTAGAACATAGAAAATATATGCAATGAGTAGCTTGTGTCATACAAGTGAAATACACAAAAAATATAAGCTTTATTTGTCTATCTAGGAAAATGAAACTGTAGGAAAAGAGATACATTAGGTTTAATAAAATTCTACTTGTATAAAAATTAGTGTGATAATACTCTCTCTAGTGTAGGTAGTAGTATATTTGTATGACACTTTAGGAATGGTAATCTTATTGGGTTTAGAGTCATCTAGGAGTTGTGATCTATATCTCTATGTCATACAATTCATTATTCAAAACCTCAACATAAGAATGTTAGTGATGATATACACCCCCTACATTAGATGAAACAAATTCTACAAGGAATTTGTGGAGGGGAAAATAGTATATGAAAGTTAGATGTAAGCATTTAAATCATGTAAATTGATGTATAAGTGTCATGGATAAAATCAATTGACAAACAAGTAGATAAAAAATATAAAATAAGGATGGAAAGTGAAGAGGGTTGAAAAAATTTAAGGCAAATAAAGGAAGATAAAATTAATATGAAGCACAATTCCTTCACCTAGAATCTTTTCTTCAATCCTTGATGATTGGAAATGGAGTGCACACTTATTCCATTTGATTTTCTCTTGATGTTGATATGTGGATTTATCAATGCTCTAGAATAACATTTATATAGTTTGATAATGATAATGATAAGATTGATTCAATAGATATTTTGATAGTATTTATGGTGATACCTAAAGATTAGATTATGCATTAGATGAAAATAAAGGAAGAGAGCCTCCAGATATAGAGTTTGCAAGAGGTAAAATCAATGGGTAGAAATGATTGATGATTCAAGGATAAGATTGATTGAGGATTAGGGTTTGGTTCAATGATGGAATCCTATGACAAATGTCACATGAGAGATAAGATCTAGGGTTAGGATTGAGATAAGGACAAAAAAAATACGACAATGACTAGGATTAAGAGCTTACATGAGATGAATGGATAGGATGAAAAGATAGTTTGACTTTTGGGTAGGTGTCTAGGTTCAATGAATCTAGGTAAGGAGTTAGTTATACATGTGAAGGGGACGTTTGTCGCATGAGGAAAAATTTAGATTATGATCCATGTGAAAAATATTAAAGGCTAGGATTAGATTGACAAGGATAGAGGATAAAGGACAATTAATTAATTAATGGGATTATTTGAAGGGATATTAGTTAAATAAATGATAAATATCTATTCAATTAAAGGATTAGGATAAAAAAATTAAATAAATAATTATTTCTCGAATTATGGGGCTAGGATAAGGATCGAAATAATTAAATAAATAATAAAAATGTATTTAATTAATGGATTATAATAGGCTAAAATTAGGTGTGGCTAGATAAGGTCATATTTTAGGTGTTTACATTTCTCCCCTCTTTGATATGATGCCACAAAGTGGTATTGTATCAAAGAAGTTTAAAACATAGTGGATGAGAGAGGATAGGGATCAAATATGAGAGAGGATGAGGATCAAAGATAATTCCCTAGTCAATAGGAGGATAAAAAAGGATAGAGAAGGAAAGATTAGGATGAGGAAGAAAATATTAGTGATTAGGTGATTAGATGTCCCCTCGAGAGGACATGTGGGTTAGGAGAACACATGTATTCTCTTGAAATGGAATGGAAGAGTGAGGGATTAGGAATATGAATTGGAGGATGAAAGAGTATGAAGGAGATGAAAAGGAAGGGTAACTTGATGATGATAGATATGTTATGCTAGTATTTATTGAGAAATCCTAAGATTTGATACAACAAAGTAAAGTATGCACCAAGGTATGAGGAATCAAGGTGACAAGGTAACCTTTTCATGAAATTGATAATCAAGAAATGACAGCCACAATATATAAGATGATGACCCATTATACAAAATATTAGTGATTAAGTGATTAGATGTCTCCTTGAGAGGACATGCGGGTTAGGAGAACATAGGTATTCTCTTGAAAGGGAAGGGAACAATGAGGGATTAAGAAGATGAATTAGAGGATGAAAGTGTATGAAGGAGATGAAAATGAAGGGTAATTTGATGATGATAGATAGGTTATGCTAGTATTTATTGATAAATCCTAAGATTTGATATAGCAAAAGAAAGTATGTGCCAAGGTATGAGGAATCAGGGTGACAAGGTAACCTTTGCATGAAATTGATACTCAAGAAATGACAACCACAATAAATAAGATGATACCCCATTATACACTAGTTGTGACCCATTGAGATATAGATAGATCAACGTGGACATAAGGAGGTTTAGTCATGGGTTAAAAGACAAATGAATAAAAGATAAATAAATAAAAACACTTATTGCCAATATGTAATACAGTTAACATATCTCTTGCCAAAGATCAAATAATGATAATGGTGATGATTGATTTTCTTGTGATTAGGCTTAGATAATCACCTAGGAAAGGATTTGATAAGGATGATTCTCTAGCAATTAGGCTTGGATAATCACCTAATCAAGGCTTTGATTTTCTTACTCGGGCTAGATAATCACTTGAGCAAGGCTTTGATAAGGATGATGGATTGATCGATCGATAGGCAAATGATAGGATGATTGATTAGTGTTCAAAAACTAGGCTTATGAATAGATTTCAATTAAGGATTGATGTCTTGGATAATTTCAATTCTTGGAAATTTTTCAAAATGGGATCCCGTTTTGAAAAAAATTAAAAAATGGATTTTTTTCCATTCTTGGAAATTTTTCAAAACGGGATCCCGCTTTGAAAAGTTTCAAGAATGGAAAAAAATCCATTTTGAAAAAATTCCAAGAACAAAAATTATCCCGTTTTGAAAAGTTTCCAAAAATGGAAAATTTTGGCAACTTTTCAAAATAGGATCCTGTTTTGAAAATTTCCAAATATGGATAATTTTTGGCAAGGAGTTAGAGGATGAATCACATTATCCCCAACCAATCATTTCTTGTCATGCACTTCTTAGTCTTAGCACCCCACAAACTCTCAAGTTAGTGGTTTTCTTACGAAAGCATAAACTAAAAGTTCAGATCGACTTTGGAAACTGTCCATTTTTTAAAATTTTCAATTATTGGGAACTTTTCAAAACGAGATCCCATTTTGAAAAATTTCCAAGAATGGAAATTATCCATTTTTGGTAATTTTCAAAACAAGATCCTATTTTGAAAAGTTGCCAAAAAGGAAACATTCAATTTTTGGAAACTTTCAAAACAAAATCCTATTTTGAAAAATTTCCAAGAATGAAAATTATCCATTTTTTTAGCAATTTTCAAAACGGGATCTTGTTTTGAAAAGTTTACAAAAATGGAAACATTTCAAAATGGGATCCTATTTTGAAAAATTTCCGAAAATGAAAGTTTTCAAAACAGGATCCCATTTTGAAATGTTTCCATTTTTGTAAACTTTTCAAAACGAGATCTTGTTTTGAAAAGTTTACAAAAATGGAAACATTTCGAAATGGGATCCTGTTTTGAAAAATTTCCAAAAATGGATAATTTTCATTCTTGGAAAGTTTTCAAAATGGGATCTCATTTTGAAAAGTTTCAAAATGGATAATTTTCAAAATGGAAACATTCCATTTTTGGAAACTTCAAAATGGGATCTCGTTTGAAAATTTCCAAAAATGGAATGTTTCCATTAAAATTTATCCATTTTTGAAACTTTTCAAAATGGGATCTTGTTTTGAAAATTTCCATTTTTAGCAACTTTTCAAAACAAGATCCCATTTTGAAAATTGCCAAAAATGGATAATTTTGATTCTTGGATTTTTTTCAAAACGGGATCCCATTTTAAAGACTTTCCAAAAATGGAAAATCTTCCATTCTTGGAAGTTTTTCAAAACAAGATCTCATTTTGAAAAGTTTCCGAAAATGGGATGTTTCCATTTTTGGCAACTATTCAAAACAGGATCCTGTTTTGAAAATTGCCAAAAATGGATAATTTTCATTCTTGGAAAATTTTCAAAACGAGATCCTGTTTTGAAAATTTTCCAAAAATTGAAATTATCCATTTTTAGCAATTTTCAAAACAGGATCCTGTTATGCCTTGCATAACCACCCCATCTTTTGCCTTGGTCAAAATGGGCCCCCCTTGTTGTTCTTTATCCTTGGTTGTTTTTCAAATAAAGTTTGGAGTTGTTTGCTGCCAACACTTTGTTTGTTTTGGTTTAGTCTGTCGGAAGCGGAACCAGAACTGAATCAGGTTTTGAAAGTCTTTTTAAAACTTGTTTTGGTTCTCATCCCGATGGTCTTTATTTTGGTCTTTTGTTTTGTCTTTAGTGGACCTGGAGCCGAAGTGGGTGTTAAGTTGGTCTTTATCGAAAATTGCAAAATCATAATCGATTCCGCCCCCGCCTCCATTTTTTTCAACTTTTGGTTTTAGTTTTATTATGTCGGTCTTTTGCTTAACTTTTTGTGTTTGGTTTTGTTTTGTGTTTAGTTGGCGGACCTGGAACCAGAATTGGAATGAAGTTTGGAAATTTCTTAAGGCTTCGAATCAGTTTCCATTTCAGTTCCGCCCCTGCCGTTTTTCTAGATCGTTGACTTTTTGACTAAAGTCGCACTGTTGTGAAGTGTTGGTTCTCTTTCAGTTCTGACTCTGCCTTAACTATGTTTAATGCATTAATGACGGCTGCTCATGTAGGTAGAAAATCTCATTTTTACCTTCATTAAGGATTAAACGAATCATTATTATCATTGTTAAAATCTTGAAGAGTGAAGAAGAGTAGCTACGAAGTCCATTTGAGCGAATCAATTGAAGAAGGAGAAGATTTTTGTTGCAAATCAGTTCAGAAGGTTAGCTAGGTTATGTTGTGTTTGAGGTAGGGTTTCTTATCGTTATTGTTCTTCATTTATTTACTATTGTGTTTTTTATATATGTTTGCCTGTGCTTTGAATCATGTCGTTTTTAACGAATTTGTGGTTCTTGGCATGTTTGTTAGAGTAGGTTCTTGCTTTATTTTGTTTGTCTGGTTATGTTTCATTATTTCTTTTACTTTTGTTTGTGGTTCTTGTGTTTTAGGGCACAGTTGCTTTCACATTTTAGTCATGATCGTGTCATGCTATTTTGATTTGCAATAAGTTAGTTTAAATTTAGGGTTTAAATGGCATTAGTTGGATTAGGGATTTACAGTGAGGTAGATTAATGTTTTTACAGTGAGTTAGGGTTAATTGAATCTCGTTTTTTACTTAGGGTTTTCATTTACACGTTCGTTAGGATTAAAATATGATGCCCTAGAAATTCAATCGCCCCTGGTCATATGAGGAAGGTTCTATGAAGTTCCAGGTTAGCCCCATGTCGTATTTGAAAAATGTCTAGTTTGAAACCATGAAGTTCTATATTAAATTGATTAAAATCTTTGATGACATCATGGTCAACATAGGCAGAGGCGGGAACGAAATCGATCTTGAACTTGAAAATTTTGTTTTACGAAGAGTATTGATTCCATTTCCATCCCGTATCCGACTTCGCGTATAATGAGAAGTCTTCTTTCAAAATAACGATGACCTAGATGGAAGCGGAAGCAGAACCAAACTCGAATATGAAAATATAAAAATCTGAAGAAAAACCAAATCCGTTTTTTCATTTCGATCCTGGTTCTGATCACCTTCCTGATTCTAACTCCGAGTCCATTCATTGTTAGTGAAATATCTATATTGGTTTTGGCTTCGATTCCGGCGGTGTTGTAAAAGAGACTATTTTTAGATTATGTTTCTGCCTGGTTCCACCTCTGGTGCTTATATGAAAGGTATGGTTTTTAAAGCATGATTTGTGATGATATTTAAAAATCTAATTAGAGGTTTTGCTTGTAGAAAAGTTGAAGGATGTCAGGAACATCAGGGGAAGCTTCTCGAAGGAACCAGCCTGTGGGAACATCAAAGGCTGCACCTAAACCAAAGAAGTTAAAGCCAAAACAATTACCTTATACCTTGAGGTATAATCATAGGAGTCCGGTTGTGAAGGTGAGCAAGGTGGAATCAGATTGGTCAGACATCACTCATACTAATTTGGGACAATACAATTTTGAAGAGCTACATGAAGAAACCTTTTTGGAACTGGAAAATATAATAGGAAGGACACGAAGAATAGTTGATTCTAGTTTGGCACATATCACTATATTTCCCTTATCAGTCTAGTGCCCGAAGTTGATCTCAATAGCAACAAGTGCCTACAATCCTGCTACAAGACTATGCATGGATTCACAAAATAATGTGATCATTGATCTTACTCCTCAAGCATTGCAAAGTATATTCAATGTCCCTGATCCTAAGAAATTGGTGCAATTGGATGAGGCAGAGGCCCTGGAGAAATATAGTCAGTATAAGGACTCTAATAAATCTCATTTGAACAAGAAGTGGTCGAAGACAGAAAAGAAATCTTTAAGAAAGCTTGCAGACCAGCCAGAGAGGGCAGATTTCTACAAAGAGGTATCAAATATAATTATGATGTTGTCTAGGGTTTTTGGGAAGAGGGATACATTTCACTTCAAGGAGTGGATGTTTCCTTTTATTCAAACCATTTTGAATGGAAAGCAACAGTTTGATTGGCCTATGATTGTATCCAATGTCATTCATGATCAACTAACGAACATCAAAGGGACTAAGTGTTTCTTTATGACCTCTTATATTGTGTATGCAGTAGCAAGGTTGGGTATCTTCCCAGGTTTGAATAGAGTGGGCATAATGGGAGCCTTGGATGGACAGAGGAAAGTGTGGGAGCATTATGACCAATTATCTCTTCAGGTTGCTGAGACTCATTTCAGAAGATTCAATGATGCATTTTTGGATGTGGTCATCAATCAATTGAATGGGGATGCAGGGTACCGGTTGAGTCAAGAAGCCATGGCATTCATTGCTGAATGGGGATGTTGGTACATTCAATACCCCAAATTCACGTATTTCAGGTTAGCTAGTTTTGAAGGCCATCCACATTTGCTTCCAAGGTGCTGTAATAACAGGATGGTACTAATGGAGTTTGTATATCAGGCTCTTGGAGTTAATGCTCGGTTTGGGATAAAGCATAAAATAGGATGTCATAAGTTCCCCATGAAGTTGGGTGAGTATAGTTGTCAACACTTGGTAAGAGCAAAGGTGGTTTGTAATGATCTGATACAATTAAAGTTAGGTTTATACACAACTCGTAAGTGTTTTGATCCAAAGGGTAAGATGTATGCCTTGTTGCCTTCGGTGTTTACCAGACATTTCAATTTTCTAGAAGACTTCTAGAGTAATCGACAAGATGAGTATGATCTAAGAAAGAAGAATTATGAAAGGCTATATGTCTCACTCATGTTCGAGCTTGGTGTTAAAGCAAACATTCCTGACACATTGGTGGATGATGGAATTGTATTGGATCCATCCTATGCAGCTTTGAACATTGGAACCAAGAGTTTGGTTCCAATTGACTGGGACAGTGAAGAAACCATTGATATTAAGCATATTGGAAGGACAGTATTGGATAGAAGTGTGCAATGGTTAGTTATAAGAACCCAAAATCCTCAAGGACCAGCCCCTAAAAAGGGTAAGGGATACAAAAGGATCGAAAGGAAGACACCTCCTAAAGAGCCTTTGGAGTTCTTTCCCCTAGATATTAAGGACATAAAACTTGAAGCAGTAGGAGATGAAGAGGAAACACAAGAAGGTGATGTTCTAGTAGGATCTATTGTTTCAACACCTACATTAGGTGAGTCTTCCACACAAATCCCACTTGCAAAACAGTAGAGAGGAGAAGTTCAAGAGGGAGCTCTTCATAGCATGGCTGAAATGGCCAAGGGAAAAGAAGTCGAGAGGGAGATTCATGAGGTTGGAATGGATTCAGATGAAACTGAGTCAGAGAAAGATATGCAAGAAAACATGCCCCTAGAAGAGGATATTGAGTAGGTTTTGACACAAGAAGAATAATGGAAGCTATTTGAAGAGGCGAAAAGAAATTATGATGCAAAGGCTGCAGTGGAGAAGCAAAAGGAAATTGATGCTAAGGTACAAGCTGATGTTATACTACACCAACAACAATTAAAGACTAGACAAAGTAAAGCTAAGGTAGCAGCTGATGAAGTAGAGAGACAAAGAAGGAAACAAGAATATGAACTCAAGGTCAAAGAAGAGAATGACAAGTTGAAACTAATATAGAAGATTCATGACCTTGAGGAAGATAAGGCAAGGAACTGGAGGGAAAAGGAAATCTTGGTTGCTAAGTTAAAACTTGCAGAGGAAGCTCGCCAAAAGGAAGAAGGAGCAGAAAAATTACAAAAAGAAAGAGAAGTCAAAGAGCTGGTTAAGAAACAACAAGAAGGAGAAGAGAAGGCAGAAAAACTTAGGGCTTTGGAGGCAGAAATACTAGAGAAGGAAAAACTAGAGGCTTTAGAGAAAAAAAAACGAGAAGAAGAAGCCCTAGAGAAAGAAAAGCTAGAGAAAGAAAGCTAGAGGAGGAAAGAATAGAGAAGGATAAACTGGAAAAGGAAAGATTGGAAAGAGAAAAAATGGAGAGAAATCGGTTGGAGGAAGAGAGGTTTAAGAAAGAAGAAGAGGATAAAAAGATACAAGAATGGAAGGATAAGGAAGAAGCTGAAAGACTTGTGCAGATGCATACAGTGCAATAACAACAAGAGAAATCAAGGGTTGATTCTCAACCCCAAATAAGTGTGCAACCACCTTATACTACTATAGCCTCTTCTTCTATGATGACTACTACTCCATGTGCTCCCATTTGGTTAAAAATGGATCTGCAGAAAAAGGAAGTGACACCTTCACAACCTCTCAATTGGGAGGATATGATGAAGGAGATTGAACAAGAGAGGCCCAAAAAGAAGGCCAAAATTCTACATTCTACTAGATTGATGGATAAAGGAGAGATTGTTGCTGAATGTGCCATGCCAATGATAGAAAAGGAGGTAGGGGACATGTAGCTACCAGATTATTAGTTGAGTACTGTCAACTTGGGAAGGCCCACTAGAAATCAGTAGATGAACTTGATTGATTTGGTGGCTTCAACAACCAGATCAAGAATGATAAAAGATAAACAAAAGGAGGATGAGCTTAAGACTCAATTGGATCAATTACATTCATTTTTGAAAAGTGTCTCCTCTCTGAGATCACAACAGGTAACTGCCATTGAGACTCCTATTTTGTTAAGTAAAAAGGAGGTAGATGATTTGGTGCAGGTAAGAAGTAAAGTGGAGATGGTAGATAGATGAATAGACAAGTTGAATCAGGAAGTAGGTGAAGTTTTAGTTGAGGGTTTTGAAGTTTACAAAGGTACCAAAGAATTGATAAAAGAGATGCATCAATATATTGAAGCATCAGAGAAACAAGAAGAAGAGTATAGTATAGTCAGAAATTAGAAAAGGCTAGTGCATTACCTTTAGCTACTCTTCTTGAACAATCAATACTTGAGGAGGACAATAAGGATTTTGTGAAGAAAACCTCTCGTATACTCTGATTTAGAGCAGATTTCTTGTGTAAGCATAGGAACGAGGTTCAAGAAGCTATTAATAATTTGACTAAGCAATTTGAGGAGCTTGAAGCAGTCATTGATATTATTGTGGATGTAAATGTGTTGACAAAAGAAGGTATGCATTTGGATCAGATTAAAGAGAAATGGGATGATAGATTTAGAAGACTCATGCAAAAAGAAGATGATGGAGAAGATTTGATAATAGATCGACTAATGGATGTTAAGGAAGAAATAAAAGATGCAAGAAGAGAGTTGATAAAGATGAAAGGTATGAGAGAGTTCTCTGTAGCAGAATTGGATCGAATCAAATTTGAAGATAGCTGGATTGATGGGCCAAAAATAGATACATTACAACAAGTCTTCACCAGTTATGATGAGTTCATTGCAGATCCAGCTTCACATGCATAAATCTCCTACATGCATGGCTTTCTTCTTCTTTGCATGTTGCATGCAACACTGTCAGTTTTTGATGCACATGTCTTTCTTCTCTTCTATTGTTTGTTCTCCAATTTGACTGAAAGTCTAATGTAAGAACTCAAGATCAAATTGATCTGAGTTTCCAAGAAAAGGCTTTAGTTCCTAAAAGGGTGGATGGCTTAAAATAGAAGGGGAATCCGAATTTTTGTATATCTATAAATACCCTGTGGGTATCATATTGTAAGGGTTGGCTAATTGAGAATAGAATTGGCTTACCTGATATTAGGAGATATAATTTTATAGTGATTACAGAGATACATTGTACTTGATGTTTATAGTTAAATAGAATTACAATTTTTTGCAAATATGGTGTTAGAATTAAGTTGTTTTACTTGATAAGGCTGATAAGTTATAATCTATTTGGATGCCAGTGATTGTGCTGAAGCATTAAAGTTTCTTGAGTGATGAAAGCCATTTGAAGGAATTGGATTTAAGGATTATCTTGTTAGATTATCATTGAAAGGAATTTATTTGAAGTATGTTGATCTATGATCTTAATAATGAATGAATGAGCGTTATTTTGAAATTCTTGAAGTATTTGTGACGTGTGACTGGTGAAGTTAATTAAGCACCTAAAAATGTATGCAATGGTATAGATTATTCTATAAATTGTGTCATTTTATGGTTTTTACTGATCTATTAGAAAACATTCATTATTGAAGATATATGTTTGGATGCTAAAAACAAGTTTTGTTCATATTTACTGATTTACCCCATGATCCATCTTTTTCTTTTATTTGAAACCCCTTATTCACTAATTTTTTTTTGACAAATTGAGTCATTGCTTGCATTCTTTATTACCAGCATAGGCCCCTTGAATATTACAGTTGCATGAGCCGATTGAGTGACACCAGACAGTTGAGAACCAACTACCACGACCTTGGAAGTTAGGCTACTATATGTTGTCATTCTTTTTCAGGAGAAATGGAGTAGAAATATTATGTTTCAATGTTGTTTGTGTCATTTTCACCATCAACAGATCCTATTTTGAAAAGTTGCCAAAAAATTGAAACATTCCATTTTTTGAACTTTTTCAAAATGGGGTCCAACTTTTTAAAAAGCGGGATTGTTTTGAAAATTTTCCAAGAATGTTCAAAATGGGATCCCGTTTTGAAAAAGGAAATTATCTATTTTTGGAAATTTTCAAAACAGGATCCCATTTTGCAAAATGGGATCGTGTTTCGTTAAAGCAGAAAAATATTATTTTTTTATAAAATGTGATCCCGTTTTAGAACGAGATCTAGTTTTCTAAAAACATAAATTTTTGGTTGGGTTTGTGCATTGTTTTTTGGTTCAGAAAAAGGTTTGGGGATATGAACCTAGGCCTTAGACCTAGTTTGACCTGCAAATTGAAGGTCCTAGCAATGTCACAAGAAAATAGTGATTTTGGGCATACGTTTGAAGACCTTTTTTACAAAAAAAATCAATGAAATTAAAGCCCATTATAGATGAGACAATGTAGATTTCAAATATGTAATTTTTTTAATAATTGGATTAACTTTTTATTTTTCATTTAATTTCTAATGAAACAGGTCTGTAAACTTGAATTATGAATGATTTTTAGTATTTTAATAACTATTTATTAACATAATTTTTTGATGAACATATTACATGAAAGCGTATTTTAGATAATTATTTTCAATAAAAAATGATAAGTTTAGGTCATCTTATGTGTGACGTACATGGTGATTTTTCAAAACACCAAGTATGACCAATAAAAATTTAATCAAAAAAAAAATTACAAAAAAATATGGAAAGCATGCTTTAGTAAGATACAAATATTTTCCATAAAGGATTTAGAAAAATATCATTATTTAGGTCAAAATATGGATGACGTACACGTGCATGGCATGGTAAAAAAATATTTTTAAATAATGATTTTTAGAAACGCCTATTGAAAATCGATTTGTATCATCTAGATATTGAAATAAATTATATATTTGGAAACTAGACTTTGAGTACTACATTTTATGATGAATGGTCTTTTCCAAGACTCCATCTCTAAGTGCTTCAAATTTTAAGGTCAAATGTGTCGAATTCTGAAAATCAGGGAAAACACTTCCACTAAATGGCCAAAAAGTGAACTCAACCTCTTGCTAGCACCCGAAAGGCGATGACTACTCTGTAAGAATTTTCAATATTGGAATGGATTTGCATTAACATGTAAATTCACTTCAATTCTATTATAGGGCCTAAATTTAATTCATCGATTGAATTTGGATGAGATGGCTTGTACGGCATGTGTTGCACCATTAATATTAGAGTACATCAAGTCATGAATAGTTAGGTCGTGACTATCTGAACTCCTAATTAAGTCATATGGTCATTATTATATTATTATTTAGTTAATTATGTCAACCTAGGGCTTATATAGGGTTATTAAAGTCAGCCTAGGTGATATATCACACATAAATATGTATATATAGGAGGTTGTGAATCTTATTTCATCATCATATTGTGGATTGTGTTCTCATTAGAGATATTTTAACATTTCCCCCCTTGAAGTGGCTTGTTATTCTTAGTTATGATCAAGTATTTTTATCATATTTTTAGCATATTTTTCTATTGTGTAAGTTATTTCATTACAAGTGGTATGATAGCATGACCCTCGCACCGTAACAAGGCATTTTTTCAATTTTGTAGGCCATTTTGGGAAGAGCGTATCTCACATATTTTGGATTATTTTTTCCTAAATTTTAAAGGGTTCTTGAAGAACATATTAAAGAATATGCAGTCCATATTTCATAGGAATGTGAGCTAAATTGAGTGATTTATAGAAAATTTAGGGTTTCTACCCAATTTATTTTGAAAGTGTGTATCTCCCAAATCTTGTTGAATTACTTCCTGATTAGTGGTTTGTTTCTGAAGAAATATTAGAGATTCTATAATCCAAATTCAAGATAATTTTAAGCATAAATTAGTTATTAAAAAAATATTTTTTCCACAAAAGTCACTCTCAAAGCTATAAATCACTCAATTTTTGGGATATTTTTCAATTAATGTGCTACTTAAGCCCTAGTAAATTATAGTTAAATTTCAAGATTATTTTGAATTTATTTGTGTGATTTATTGTAAAATTATCTCTTACCATCATGACGGGCCTTGCAAAAAGAGGCAAAAATAATGCTACCACACTAAGGAAATCTTCAAAGAATAATGAGGTAGAAATTGAGGATCTTAAATCTAAGGATGAAATAAAAAATGTCAAGGGTGATATTTCATAATTAGAGAAGAAGATGACTAAATAAATGAGTGAATTGAAAATCACTTATTCAAGGTATGAAGTGTAAGGGTGAAGATTCACCTAGTAAGGTAGAAGATAATGTTTTTGTTTGACATGAATTCCCTGGAATTATTTTTGATTTCAAGAAGGATCCTTCCTTTAATAATCATATTCCAAGGAAATTCATACCCAAGTTGGATATGAGAAAGAATTGATGGCAAGGATCTAACCAATTTGCTAGGCCAAATGGAGCAGTTCTTTGATATTCATCATGTTCTTAGTCAAAAAAAGGTGGTTAAATGGCATTAGTCTACCTAGAACCAAATCAATTTATTTGGTATTATTGGTTATGTGATGAGAAGCAAAAAAAGGGTTGTGTTGTCATATGGTCAATTGATCAAGAGGAACTTGCTACCCATTATCGAGATGACTTTATGGATAACTACTTCTAACAACTCACTAAATTAAAGAAAATAGGTATGGTCAAGGATTATATCCAAAAATTTGAAACCCTTTTCCTAAGAGTGGAAAATGTGACAAAATAAAACTTGAAGGAACTATTTTGAAGTGGTTTAGAGGATCACATAAAATATGAAGTATAGTTCTTCAAACCAAAATCTCTATCAAAAGCAATATTAATGTAAGGACAAGTTTAGGAGATTTTTTTGGCTATTAGGTGACAAGGGATTGTAAATGTAAGTGAAAGGAGACATCCTACATATCTATTACCTTAAACTACTCGGTCCAATCCATTAAAAAGTTGAGAACAAATAAAAAGGGTTATGTTTCAATTGTGATAAAAAATATAGTCGATGACATAAATGCAGTGAAAATAAATTTCTATATTGAAGGTACAAATGAGGAAGAAGAAAAGAAACCAATATCAGAAGGTGATAAGGAGTTAGATGATGAATCACATCATCCCCAACCAATAATTTCTTGTCATGCACTTTCCAGTCTTAGCACCCCACAAACTCTCAAGTTAGTATTTTTCTTAAGGAAGCGTAAAGTAACAGTTTTGATCGGCTTAGGTAGCACTCATAATTTCATCAAAAAAGTTGACTACTTGTCTAAATTATTTTATATATCCATCTCTAGAGTTTCAAGTCTTGATTGTAGATGGTGGTACTTTTAGTTATTCTGGAAAGTGTCAAAGTATTAAATTATCCATGGGAGATTATCACCTTAATAGCCCAATATATGTTATCTCCATGGGTGCAATAGATATTTTTTTGGAAGTACAATGGCTTACTACTTTGGGAACAATTGAGATGAAATTCCAAGAACTATGCATAAGATTTAAATTAGAGGGAGAGACAGTAGAGCTAAGAAGTTTTAAGGAAAATTCCCCACAAATGGTAAGCTCTCATCAAATGTAGAGGTTTCTTAAGAAAGGAGTTGATGATTTTTTAACCCAATTATGTTCATGAGAATTCACTCAATCTAATTCTCCCATCCATTCTGATTTACAAGCAATAATTGATCATCTCTTAGTGGTTTTCAAAGATATTCATAAAATAATTCCTCCTAAGAGGGATCATGATTATGCCATACAACTAGTTCCAAGGAGTCATTCACCCAACATTAGGCCTTACTGGCACCCACATATACAAAAACATGTGGTAGAAAATATTTTTGAGGAGATGTTAGAGGAAAGAATGATTAGGTAGAGCCATAGTGCTTACTCCTTTCCTATGGTGATGGTATGGAAGAAGGATGAAACTTGGCACATGTGTTTGGACTATAGAGTGCTCAACATGTACATCATCAAAGATAAATTTCTTATTTTAGTCATTGATGATTTTCTAGATGAATAGAATGGAGCTATGCATTTTATAAAGTTACATCTTAGATCACATTATCAAAAAATTTAAATTAAGGAAGAAGATATTTGTAAGACAATATTTAGGACTCATGAGGATCATTATGAATTTTTTTAATTCTATTTTGTCTTAAAAATGCATTGTCTAGATTTCAAAGTTTTATAAATTACTTGCTAAAAAAATTCTTGAGGAAGTTTGTATTATTGTTCTTTGATTATATATTGATTTATAGAAAGACATAGGAAGAAAACTTATAGCATCTAGATCAAGTATTAAAAGTTTTAGAAGAGAAGCAAATATTTCCTAAGTCACCCACGTGTTATTTTAGTCTCAATGAGATGGAGTAATTAGGACACATAGTTTCACATGAAGGAGTTAAGGTTGATCCTAAAAAAATTAAGGCTATCATGGAATGGTCTATTCCCAAAAATATTAAGAAATTGAGGGGTTTCTTGGGATTGAAAATATACTTTAGAATATTTATGAAGAATTATAACCATATAGCAACACCCCTCACTTCTTTATTGAAGAATGATTCTTTTAACTGGAATAAATCTTCTAATGTAGCATTTGAAATGTTGAAAGATCCTATATGCTGAACTCCAGTGCTTGACACTCAAGATTTCACCAAGGATTTTATTAGGGAATGTGATGCTTCATGAATTTCTATAGGAGAAATTATCATGTAGGAGGGTTGGTCGATTTTTTTTGAGAGTCATCAAATAAAGGGTAAGAATCAACTCAAACCTATTTATGAGAAGGAAATTCTAGCTATACAACATACAATAAATAAATGAAGGCCTTTTCTATTGGAGTGAAGATGACACTAAGGGGGGGGGGGTTCAATCAGTGTCTTAATCAGTTTTAACATTTTCCATAAAATAAAACTTAGATAATGTATGTTCTCAATATTTTAATGATAAATACATTCATGAGTTGAATGCAACCATTAAATAACTGAAATGAGAAGTATCATAGAAAAACTATGAAGATTACAACATTATCACAATGAATCAAAGAGACCACAAATGAGACCATGAGATAAATTATTTTCCAAGTGGAAAACCCTCCTAGAATAAAAATTCACTCCTAAAATGTTGCCATAGTAGCTTATCTTTTAAAATCACTACTTACAATGCCTTACCAAAAAATTTCAGATCACCCACTCAAGGAGCATCAACCCCTTATTTAGAAACACCCATTTCAAGGAGCACCAACCCCTCATAGAATTTCAAAACAATAATATATCAGAGGATTTCTCTATTTTCAATTTATAACTCATATATGCCTCTCTTTCTAATTTGTCTCTAATATCCTGAAGATTCAACTTGAATCTACAAAATACCAAACACATTAGATTTAATATGTTCTTTGCATCATATTTGCTAGGTTTTCTATCAGAGTTTTTGCACTGTCACTTTCAAAACTTGTATCACACCACAACAATTATTTATCACTGTTTTATATGTTTTTACAATAATACAAAAATTATGTTCAGTACCTTCACCGAAGGTTTTAGATAAGACATAATACAATGTCAGTTTTGTTCCAAGAACACTTAATACAATAAAATATGCAAACTTTCAAAATCATTATCAAACATTTCATGAAGCTGATTGTAGAATTGTTATGTTCCAAGAACCTGAAGGTAGTGATAGGTGGATTAAGAATCAAGCATCTTCAACACAAAATAACTTCACCCACCAAAAACTAAACAATCACTTTTATAAACTAGCAGGAATAAAAACCTTTTTATCACACAATGTTCATAAGGCTTGAGTACAACAAACAACCTTTTCATAATTCAGATAATGGAGAAAACGAAACCAAATGAAAAGCATGATAACCTGAAATAAGATTCTAACAACCCACTTACTCTCCTTCCATAATCGAGCAAAGAGAAAAAGTAACTGCCCTTTTAAAAAATTTCTTCAAGCAATGGACAAAATACATGTTTATGTTGTAAGGAAATAAAAAAAGTACCAAATAGATTTGTTAGCAACCACCATGGCTACCCAGATTCGAAATTGCCTTAGAATTCCCTTGATAGACCATCCACTGACAATTTTTTTTCATGCTCAGAGATATTCCATATGCTGGTTGAGCTCACATAATGATCTGATTTCAAAAACATAGTATGATGACTAGGAGATCTTCACTAGATTGTAGATCACAAAGTCTTCATGGTGGTGGCTAGGGTTCCAAACCCTAAGCAAGGTGAAAAACAAGTTATTCTCCCTAAAATCCTTTCTTTCAAATGATTCGATGACTTTTTCACAGTTAATAATACATTGAGGTCTGATGAAACAAAACACAATAATTATCAAAATATCATAAGCTTATAAGTTTGCGGTCAAAGTCATTTACAATGGATGCTGACACCCATCATTGCCACATCACCATCAAGTTATTACATCCAAACTATCGATGTCAAGAAGCTTCCAAGTTATCTCAAAGTGACTTTACACTAAGTCAAAATCAAAGTGACCGATAGGATAATATCACCACTAATATATTCTTAAAGAAACCCGATAGGGTTTAGATCATTTTTTATGCCGACTCCTCAATGTTTTGCATGCCTGACAAGGGCTTGATTTGCATTGTTTAACTAAGACCTTATATCACTTTAGTGCCTGACACCATTTATGGTGTAAAATATAAATAATTCAATATCCTCATCATAGGTTATATGAACCACAAAATACTTCAAAGAAATTCACCAATGTAATATAATGAAATAATAGATGTCTAAGTTCAAATTCTTCAACCAAGGTAATTGATAGTAGAGCAATGTATAAAGTATGAAGTTCTAGATTTCATGAAAACTTATTAAGTCACCTTCCATTGTAAATACAAATGCAAAGAGACCCAGTACCAAATATTCAAATGTGACCTCATTTCTTTTAGCCAAGCCATCAACCCTTACTAAAGTGAATTACATGAAACCGGATAAAGACATCATATGACATGTATATCAATCAATGTGTCATAACCATTGATACCAATGATCAAACTGCTAAAAATTAATGAAGCCAAAATCAAACTAAAAAAAGATCATCTGAAATAATATACCTGTGACATGCAATAATAAGAACCATCTTGACAACACTATCCACATTAGTATCATCATATAGAAACCTGAAACCAAGATTCATGCCTAGAAATAAATGATCACTAAGATCAATATGAAATGATTTACCTGGAAGAATTGAACCTGTCAAGATGACAATGTCATAAATATGAAGCTAATGCATGCCTTGTCACAATGAACACCATGAAAAATACCAATACCAACATGTATCATGTATCAAAATAGCTGAAATATGTAACTGGATGCCGTGAAATTTGAAGCTGAAAACCATGAACCTCGTATCAAGAGAATTTGACATCAAGGACAAACAATGTTCACAATTGAGAGCCAAAAAACTCCCCCTTTGTCCTTGATGGAAAAAAACAAATGAATCTCCCCCTTTTTTCCTCAATGACAAAGAATAAAGAAGAAGACTGTGAAATGCCATGAAAAACAACTGAGAAGCCAACCAATAACCTAAAGAACTAGCTGCAAGTAGAACAGGAATAACAACAAACAAAAGATGAAAGAGAGCTATGAATGAACAAATGCTATAACAAGCTCCCCCTAAGCCAAAAATGAATTAAAAAGTGAAGTAAAGATTGAGAGATAACTCCCAATCGAAGTCTCAGCTTTTCAAACACTTCTTTAGATAAAGGCTTATTAAAAATATCAGCAATCTGTTCTTGTGAAACAACAAACTATAAACACACTTCATTAGCCAACACTTTTTCTTGAAGAAAGTGAAACTTGATAGCAATATGTTTAGTGCGAGAGTGAATAACAATATTTTTAGAAATGTTAATCACACTAGTGTTATTATAGAGAATAGAAACAAGCTTAGAAATAGTAATACCCATATCAGATAATGTTTGTGTCATCCACAGTAATTGAGTACAACAACAAGTGACAACTATGTATTCTGCCTCAACAGTGGAAAGAGAAAAAAATTATTGTTTCTTGATGCTCCATGTCACTAAACGATCACCAATGAAGAATGCAACACCATTGGTGCTCTTCCTATCATCCAAAAAACCAACCCATTCAGCATCAGTATAAGAAATTAAAGAAAAATTATTGTTTCTAGGATACCAAAGTCCATAATCAAGAGTGTCCTGAACATATTTAAAGATTATTTTAACAATAGTAACATGAGATTCCTTAGGTGATGTCTGAAACCTTGCAACCATGCAAACTACCTACATTAAATGCCAGGTCTAGAAGCAATTAAATATAACATGTTGCCAATCATTGATCTATATTCAGAATTATTTACATCAGGAGAATCATTAACCTTAGTGATTTTGCAACCTGTAACCATTGGAGTGCTAACTGGATGACATCCATCCATTTGATATTTCTTAATCATCTCTCTAGCATACTTGGTTTGAGAGAGAAACATACCATTTTCAAGTTGAGAAACTTGACGACCTAGAAAGAAAGTCAATTCTCCCAACATTGACATTTCAAATTTAGATTCCATAATATGAGAGAATTTTTTGCTTAAAGCAACATTATTGCAACCAAATATTGTATCATCTACATAAATTTCAACAACCAAAATATTAGTACATTCAATCCTAACATAAAGATTATTGTCAAAACCTCCTCTAACAAAGCAATTTGATGTCAAATGATTATCCATCCTAGAGTATCATACCCTAGGTGCTTGTTTTAAGCCATATAGGGCTTTTTTCAACCTGTAAACATGATTAGGCTTATATTTCCAAAAAAACCCTTCACGTTGTTCCATATAGACCTCTTCATCTAAATAGCCATTCAAAAAAACGGTTTTGACATCCATTTGATAAACAGTGAAGTTTTTATAAACATAATAAGCCAAGAATATTCTAATTGATTATATTCTAGCAACACATGCAAAGGTTTCACCAAAATCAATACCTTCCTATTGAGCATAGCCTTTGCAGACAAACCTTGCCTTGTTGCAAAAAACATTGCCATTTTCATCAAGCTTATTTCTATAAATCCATTTGCCACCAATGAAATTCTTGTCATCAGGTCTTGGAACTAACTCCCAAGTTTGATTTTTCTCAATGCATATATTTAAGCCAGCATTCATCTGTGAGTGCTTCATCATAATTTTTAGGTTCAAATTGAGTGACTAAATAGAAGGTTGTATGCTCTTCTATTTGAGTTTGTTCTTCAATTTTAGTAGCCTCTCTTTGATTTTGAACTCCAACATATCTATCCCCAATAATCTAATCTTTAGGATGATATCTAGCAATAGATTTTGAAGGATTTTTGGGCACACAATTTTCAAAACTTTTCGTTTCATCATGTTTAGGACTTTCTATTTCAACATTTTCAGATTTTATCTCAAGTTCTCTTTTTGTTTCTTCCTCATCAACTTGCACAAGATCAGTTCCTAAATGTGGTCTTTCATCAACTTTTAGATTGATTACCTCAAAAAATTTATTAAGCCTTTTGTTATAGCATTTATAGGCTTTACTATGAGTTGAGTATCCCAAAAAGATACCCTCATCACATTTTGATTGAAAGCTTCTTAGATGTTCATCATATTTCTTGATAAAGCACTTACCGCCAAAGATTCTAAAATGTTTAACCTAAGCAATTTTTCCATGCCACAATTCATAAGGAGTGTATTTTGTTTTCACCCTAAGTTGCAATCTGTTTAAAATGTATACAGATGTATGCACAACTTTTTTCCAATACATGACAGGCAACTTAGCCTCATCTAACATTGTTCTTGTCATTTCCTTTACAGTTCTATTTTTACGTTCAACAACCCCATTTTGTTGAGATGTTCTAGTTGCTGCATATTTCCTTTTAATACCATGTGTATACACCTAAAATTGGTCTCAAGAATCCGATTAATTAAATACGAATTATTTGATTAATTATCCTAATTTCCTCTACTGTTTTAATAAATAGAAATATTTATTTATATAGTTCATGTTCAAATAAACATGTAAATTCTTCCAATTATTCTATTATCTCATCTTAATTAAATAAAGAAAATTAAATACTTTGTTTTATTTAATTATCATTTCCCTATTATATTCTATCACATCAAATCTTAAATTAATTAAATAAAGATGAAACACTTTATTGATTAAATATCATATTCTTCTATTTTAATTTAATAAAAAAATTCTATAGTTTGTTCTATTAAATTATTTATCCCTCTTTTCCTAATTTAAATAAATAAAAAATATTTAAATAAAGGCATAAAGAATATTCCACTATAATTCCTCAAAATCAAATTAGATATCCTATGTCTAATTTATGTCAAAATATGTCAAAATTAATGCCTTTAAACTTCATATGAAGATTTGGAGACAAATTGTAGACAAATTCCAAATTTATCTCTCAATCCTCTTCCATTAATCCTTCCTCTTCTCTTGCTTGGTATTTTCATGGGTAGAGAAAATCCTCAAAATATTCTCAATCTCCTCCATCTCTCACCATTCAATCCTTCAGATTGAATCCAAGCCTCTCTTTGCCATCCTTGTGCATTTCTACAGCCATAAAATCTTTAAATAAAGATTCATTCAACCAAGAAAAGGATCCAAATTATCTAACTTATGCAATCTTACTCTATAGGAATTCAAGCATCAAGCATCAAGCATCCAAGCATCTAGCATTCTAGTTTTTATATCATGGCTGCCTCTTGTAGCTTCATTTTATCAATTTTTATGTCAATCCATGCTATATTAGTTTCTTTTATCATCTAGATTTTATCATATTAGCTTCATATCATTGCATCAACATCATTTCATTCTTTAGATTGTCATTTTAACAGTTATAGTATTATTTAAATCTGAGAGCACAATAGCTTAATAAATCTTTGAAGATAGGAGACAATGAGACACTTTCAATAGATTATTAGCTTGATCTTTGATACAATGTTTCATTAAGAAGTGTTTTATTATTTATACCTTATTCACACTTACAATTTGGTGCCCACCGTGGGGCCTTAACCCCATATTTTAATCATTTTTTTAAAAAGTGTCGCATAGGTTCCCGACGTGTTCTATTTCAATGCTTTCATCAAAAACTATAGCACATCCATGGAAGACTATGGCACTTTCGTGATCTGTTTCGGAACTTCTGTGATACTATAGCGCATCCATTAAATTTTTTATCACTTTCCACTATAGTGCTTCCATGAACTATTTCGGCACATCGGTTACCCATCTCCAGGAAAGCTGATTTAGCACTTTCGTGAAGAAATTTGGCGCTTTGGTACATTGTTTTAGTGCTTTCAATTTTAGCGCATTAGGTAAAAACTATAGCGCTTTCATAGATTGTTTTAGCACTTCTGTAATTTTGACTTGGATCCGATGCGACCGCGGTCAAAATTTCATTTTGATACAGTTAGACTAAAATGAACTGATCCTAGGATAATTATTTGGTTTAAAATTTATCAATCCTAGGGTAGGTATTTTTGGTTTAAATTTGATCAATCCTAGGGTAGCTAGCACAATTTTTCAATATCATTTAAAAAGGACACCATGATTGTTGTGAAGAAAAATCTTCACATAGATTAGCAAAATTTATCTTTTGGGCTTAAAACAAATCATTTATCTGTTGTGCTTGTGTGGTGAATAGGCTTATGCTCTCCCCTTAACTAGGTGATCAAAGTGCCAAAGTCATCCTTATTTTCATGCAAATTTATGCTTTTTTTAAAACCTTTAGAAGGCCTACTATGGTGGGAAAAAGTACTCACCCTATGAGAATGACCTAAGTGGGAATGGCTAAAGCCAAGGATTCCAACCCACTCTAATCAAAATGCAAGTTGTTGATAAAAGTCCAACTTGAAGGTAGTGAGCAAGATAACCATCCCCGAAATATTTATTCTAAAGATTGGGAGGTCTCCTGAGGGATTTTATCAATTGTTGCACTGCACGGAAGCCCTATCTACGAACCATAGTGTAGTGTCCAGCTGAGTCAGTAACCAAACATTTTAATACTCACAGTGCAAGGGGAGGGAAGAATCTGCCCCCAAGACACTCACCATATAATTTCCAAGGATTGTTTTCTCATAGGATGAGAAATCCAACTCTGAGTACGCACCTAGAAACGACAAAAACATGAGCGCCCTCTAGGGGGTGACACGACTATGTGATTCAACACAATTTTAAGATGTGGGTTGTTGAGTATAACAATGACCTATTTGACCTTAAGAGTGAGTTTGTCTGAATTGTGTACATTTGTCAAAGCAAACACATGAAAATCAATAAGGACTATTTGTGGCTCTTAAATATACACTATTTGTTCAGATTGAAACAATTATTCTACAATTTTCTTGTTGTGTTTTCACAGAATCATTAAAAATCAGATAAAAGATCATCCATTAAATAGAAAATCAAATCAAGTCAGAAAAATTCATGATTCAAGAGTGGAAATCAGCCAAGTTTGTCAAGAAAACCATCAAAGTCAACAAACCCAAGATACCACTTTGTTACCGGGATAATTTAAGAAGAAGGTGTTTCATATATCAAAGTTGAACGATCTTGTTACAACATAGGACCTTCATTCATAGGTATCACGACTTTGCTAGAGGTCATACTCCTGATTACGTTGTAGAACCACTTTATTCATGAGGTTTCTTCCAAAGGAGAGCCCTCAGACAATATCACAACCATAGTCAACACATACATCAGTCCTACATCCCACAAACCATGATAGAATATGCCACAAGGCCAAGTCAAATTTTGCAATAAGGAATCTTGAACATCAACCCTATGTTTTAGCGCTCTGGAAATATGTTTCAGCACTTTGAGACTCTGTTTTAGTGCTTTCATAAAATAACACTTCCAAGCACTATTTTAGCGCTTACGGTCACTGTTTTAGTGCTTCCATCAAATAGTGCTTTCATCATCTTTTTCAACACTTTCGAGCACTTTTGTAGTGAATTCGTAAAGATAGTGCTTCCATCATCTGTTTTAGCGCTTTTGAACTCTATTCTAGCGCTTCTGCGAAATAGTGTTTCCATCACCTATTTTAGCGCCCCCGAACTCTATTTTAGCGCTTTAAAAAACAAAGAGTTCCAAATCATATCAGTCAGTTTGTCTGTCATTTACACACGAATTTTTATCAAAATAGAAAGTATATTTTTATCAGTCACTATCTAGAAACCAAAATCAAATAGGTTCATACAAGTTTCCAATCTTTTCAATTGAAACACAGATCTTGCAAATCATAAAGTGTCAAATAAGAAAACAATCTCGATTATTACGCTAAAGTTTCATCATCAGGATATTATCATCCTATCATCACGAAACAAGGCATAGTAATCAAATTTTTAACCTAGTCTTATCAATAAGATATATCATCTTATTTAACTTTTTTAAAAATTCACTTGACATTTTCCAACATAGAAGATCAAATTTTGGAAGAAAGAACAAAAAAATTGTATGCCAATCTTCACCAAGTCACAAAAACAGAGGCTCTTAGAAAAGGAACTAGAAACATCAAATACAATGCCAAAATAAAATCCTTGGAATAGTCTACATCAAATTGAAAAAAATGAAATAACTCTAGAAGACATACAAATAGCCCAACAGGATCCCAAATTCCATAAATTCATGGAAAAGATCTTAGAACGAGACATGGAGAAATACCTCTTAATGTTGGCTGAATCAGGTGGTAAGCTTCCAAAAGACTTTGACGTAAATTGCCTAAGAGAAGAACCTAGAACAAGCGAAACCAAAATACCACAACCCACACAAGGTATAGATCCGGTTGTTTCCTTAACATCCCAAATGCAAATATTACAACAACAAATACAAGACATGACAAAAGGGAACACCAAAAGGTATGTAGTATAAGACATTTGTCCTTATCCTTTCGACTCAACAGTCGATATGATACCTTTTCCTCGACACTATGAATTCCCCAAGTATGACAAATACAATGGAAGAATAGATCCGATCGATCATATCTGTGAATTCAAAACCATGAGCCTAGAGTTTTCTTAAGGGGAAGCTTACCTGATGAGATTGGTCCCAAGAAGCTTGGGAGGTTCATGTATGGAATTGTTTTCAAAATTACAACTAGGAATAAGGAATTTTGAAGAACTTTCCAACATGTTCATCTCATAGTATTCTTTTAATATCCAACACAATTTCACAATAAAGGATTTGTATAACCTGAAACAAAACAAAGGGAAGACATTCTTGTCCTTTCTACAAAGATGGTGACAACTATTTGCTAGATATCCTCGATCCATTCCTGAGGAAGAGAAAATGGAGTTGTTCATTGACAATTTAAAAGAGGAGATGAGTTATAGACTTGAATTGCAATGTCCTCCTACATTTGAAAAGGGGATAGAAAATGGCCTTAAGATTGAAGAAGTTCTAGTCAAAAAAGGGGTTATTAAACATTTCAATGACAAATCAAATAACACAAATTCCTCAAATTAATACCCCAACAGTGATAAACCAAAATTTTGGCAAAAGAACTAAAATACAACTGTAAATGAAACAACAAGTGATTTACAAATTCCAAACCGGTTTTTAACTTGACAACATCTATTTAAAAAAAAATCAAAATAATGATCAAATCGTCAAGTCAAATGTCATTCAAAACAACGAAATCAAAAAACCGCAACCATACCAAAAGTCATAAAACCGGTGTAGGCTCACACCTTTAGGCAAAACATTGGAATCAGTGATGAAAGAACTAGTCACCAGTGGTCTTATCACCACATGAGAATTAAGATTATGGGATCCAAAGGTCAAACCACCATGGTGGAATGATGCAGATTACTGCAACTTCTACAACAATAAAGGCCACAAAACTAATGATTGCATGGAGTTAAAATAAATAGTTCAAGATCTGATCGACAATAACAAGGTATATATAGAGGGACCCAAAAACAATAATGATCATTCAGCCTTCAAGGACCCTTTACCAAACTATGACAAAGGAGCATCATCTTCTACGAACAACAAAGGTAAAAATATCAATCATGTCTATGATAAAATGATCCTTTGTCTTACCAAAGTAGAGAGTGATCATACCATTGGTCATAAAATGAATGAACATGAAACCAATGACACTACCCCTTTGGATTTTCTCACAAGCATACGAGTCTCTGAAAAATAAAATAAACATTTTAAAAATCAGACAAATATAGGACTATCAACCAGCAAATGTAATGACAATGGGGTATTCCAAGGTAGTCTTAAAGAGAGTTGGGCCTAAAAACACACAGATATCAATACTAGAACTTCTCAAACTATCACCATCACATAAGGAGGTTCTAGAACAAGAACTAGTTGCCACTACGGTACCAAAAAATCTAGATGTTTTCCAATTCCAAGCTATGGTGGGGCATTTAACTACCCCACATTGTCTACCATTCTTTGAATAGGATAATGTGTCACTCAACCATCCACATAAAACTGCACTCCATATTGAAGTCTTGATCCACAATCATTGTGTCAAAAGAGTCTTAATATATGGGGGAGATGGTTTGAACATTTGCACCCTAAAGTTAATTCGTGCACTAGGGTATTCTGATGATGCTATTGATGGCCGAAGGAAAATGAACATAAAATAATATGATGAGGAAGAGAGATCTTCAAAGGGACTAATTGTGTTACCCATTCAAGTGGGACCAATGATGAAACACATAGCATGCCAAGTATTGGAAAAAGAGTTAACTTACAACATACTCTTAGGACACCCATGGATCCACGAAATGCAGGAAATACCTTCCACATATCACCAATGCTTAAAGTTCCCAGTAAATGGACAAGAGGTGACTATATCTGCTGATTATAATCATCCTCAACATTGTGACACACTTAGAATCTCTCAGGACACCTTTGTGCCTCACAATCGGAAAGCATCCAGTTCAAAGTCATCAGATGAGGAAAAATGTCCAAATATCACCACCAAATGGGTAGAGAAGAAGGATAAAGAAAAAGATACAAGTCTTGTTGACACTCAATTAACAGACAATCGAGATCCCCAAACTTCTTTATCACAAAAAAATCAACAGCAAGTCCAACTGATAGATAAAGGAATGGGGCAATATTCTAGGGAGAAATCGCTTAATCTTTCATAGTTAATGCCATCTCTAGAGATATATGGCCAATCATCAATGATCAAACATCAAACATCACTAATTGTCACAATCCTAGAAGAAAGGTTTGTAAAAGCCGGTACCATAGAGGATGAATCAGACAACAAATAAATCCTTGATTGGTTATACAAAGATGAGGAACCATCGACATCAAATATCAATATGAATACAAACAAATATGGCAAAGGGAAGGCTATCCTATAAAAAATGGGTTATGAGGGACAAGGACCTATCAGAAAAAAGAAGGAAGGCATCGTTGAACCTATTCAGCCCCTCACTCTTCATTCAAAAGAAAAGACGGGACTGGCATACTCTAAAGAATAGAAACAAGAGATGACAAAGAAGGTTGTAGAAAGGATCCTTCAAGTTAGAGATAGCTCTAAAATAGATTCAAATGAATATGAGTGGGATCTGTGTTCTGATATATCTTACACCGATATTCAAATTGATGTAATACAACAATATGCACCTACGAGTGAGGAGGGACAAAGTTCTGGCTCTAGACCATTCGTATTAGGATCACTAAATATTGATGATTCACGTGGGGATGAACATACATCAAGTGAACTAGAAGATCTTGAAGAGGGTACCATCATTAATCTCGATATCCCTAATAAAAACTATGAATAAATTTATGTCCTAACTCTTACCCCCATCAACCTAAGTCATTCCAATGACTTCATGCCTTTAATCCATCTCGAACTTATTGACTGGGAACTTGTCGAGCCTATAAATGTACCCATATTTGAAAACGATGATGCCATCATAAATTTCCTATGTTGTTATGAACCTAGTATAAGTTCTATCCATAATAATCATAACAATGTGACTCGGTAGGAGGGTGTCAAATCTTCCAGTTGCAAAAGTAAAAATGAGGATAATAGATCTAACGGTGAAAACCATTCTATGGCAGCATTAGATCTTGAAAAAGAAAAAATAAAGAACGCATCTAACGGTGAAAACCTCTATGAGGCACTGAAAGATGGGATATTTGACACTCTTCTAGAACATTATCATGATCGGTCATTAGTTCTAGTAGAACCAACACAATTTGTAAACATCGACACTGAAGAAAAAGAAAAAATCCTACCTCTGGTAGAATCCATGACAAATCAAGAGAGACTAGAATTCATCAAACTCTTTAAGGAAAGAAGCATCAACTTTGCTTGGTCATATTTTGATATGCTAGGCATGGATCCAAATCTGCTCATGCATCATTTGTCTTTGCTTGTAGGAATCAATCCTGTGAAGCAAAAATTGAGAAAAATGCATCCCCATATCGCATTAATGGTAAAGACTAAGTTAAGGAAATTGTTAGATGATGGATTCATAAGGTCTATTGAATATACCGAGTGGATATCAAACATTGTACCTGTCTTGAAGCCGGACAATAGCATCAAGATATGTACGTATTTTAGGGACCTGAATAAAGCATGCCCAAAGGATGATTTCCCATTACCAAATATAGAAATCATTGTGGACTTAACGACATGGAATGCCATGTTATCAATCATGGACAGTTTCTCCAGATACAATCAAATTAAAATAGCTCCAGAAGATCAAGAGAAGATTGCATTTACATGTCCATGGGGAACCTTATGTTGGAATGTCATGCCTTTTGGTCTAAAAAATGCAAGAGCAACCTATCAAAGAGTAATGACAACAATCTTTCATGATATGATGCACACCTTCATGGAGGATTACGTGGATGATATCCTGGAAAAATATTGTACTAGGGAAGGAAATCTGCATATTCTAAGCAAAATCTTCACACAGCTAGAGAAATTCAATGTCAGGCTAAACCCCAAGAAGTGTTTCTTTGGGGTCACATCAGCGAAACTGTTGGGATACATTGTCTCAGAAAAGGGCATTGAGGTAGATCTAATGAAAGTTAAGGAAATAATGGAGATGCCACCTCCCAGAAATATCAGTCAACTCATATCACTACAGGGAAGGCTCTAATAAATCAGGAGATTTATCTCCCAGCTGGCGGACAAAAGTCATCCATTCAATCATCTGTTGCATAAAAATGTTGTTTTCAAATGGGATAATGGGTGTGAGACAACATTCAATCAAATAAAACAATATATGATGTCACTGCCTATTCTCATGTTGCCAACAGAAGGAATACCTTTGATATTGTACATTGCATCAACATATATCTCTTTAGGAGCATTATTAGCACAAGAATATTATGAAGGAAAGGAACACGCCATCTACTATATCAGCAGAACATTAAATGTCTATGAAATAATTTACACTTTCATAGATAAATATTGCTTGGCGGTGGTGTTTGCACTCAACAGCTGACACATTATATGATGACTCATACAATTAGGCTAATAGCATTAAAGATCAACCCCTTAAAATATTTACTCAGTAAATCTTCCTTAACAGGTAGATTGGCCAAGTGGTTCATGCTCTAAAGTGAGTTTGATATTTAATATGTGGAGAGAAATTCATCAAGGGTCAATCAATCACCAAACAATTGGTTGAGGCTCCTTTACCAAATGATCGACCTATGACAATGGAGTTTCTAGATGCAGACATTCTGACAGTGATGCCACAACAATAGATATTATATTTTGATGGATCATACACACATCGAGGATTCTAGAGCAGGGATTTTGTTCATCGCTCCCCAGGGACACACCTTCCCAAAATCATACAGATTGATGTTTCAATGCACAAATAATGTGGCAGAAAATGAAGAATTAATCATTGGGGTCAAAATAGAAATTGAATGGAAGATAATAGATTTATAGGTATATGGGGACTCTTAACTAGTCATTTATCAAGTAAATGATGAGTATCAGAAAAAATATGAAAAGTTGGTGCCATACAAATAGAAAATAGATGATCTAAAACTATTTTTTTTCAATGTCAAATTTGATCAAATTCCAAGGGCAGAGAAAAAATTTGTGGATCCTATGGCCACAATTTCTTCACTCTTACAATTTCTAGAGAAACGAGGTTGTTATGAGTTTATGGTAGATCAAGTATCATTTCCTTCTTATAATAGTTTGGAATCCAATACCATTAAAACCTCTGTCTATGAGAAAACATATTCTTACCTAAAGGACAATATCCTCCCTCCCAATCTTTCTAGAAACCAAAAACACAGTTTTATCTGCCAATCCACCTGACATATTTTAATCACCAACATCCTTTATCATCAAGGTCTTGATGGTACCTTACTCTGATGTTTAGAACATGATGAATCTAAGATGACCTTACATGAGGTTCATGAGGGTATTTGTGGCACTCATTTGAGTGGAATAACTCTAGCGAAGGAACTCCTTCGTTTAGGATATTATTGGCCATTCATGGAGAAAGAATCCTATGAGTTTGTAAAGAAATGTCAAAAGTGTCAGATTCACAGTAATATAATTCATGCACCAACACAAGAATTGCATCCATTCATGGTAGGAAAGATAAATCCATCTTCATCCAATGTACACAATTTCATAATCACAACTACATAATACTTCACAAAATGGATAGAAGCAGTGCCTCTTACAACGATCACAAGGAAGTAAATCTCGTCATTTATTTTGAATTACATAATTTGTTGGTATGGAATCCCTCAATCTATTATCATTGATAATGGATGACCATTCAAGAACCAAGATGTCCAGGAACTATGTGAGAAGTGTCATATCCAACATCGTTTCTCAACAACATACTATCCTCAAGGAAATGGCCAAGCAGAGGCCTCTAACAAAAAAAATCAAAAAATACTCAAGAAGATGGTTAAGAATGTTGGATGTGATTGGCATGTTCAACTTTTTCCTACACTATGGGCCTAAAAAACTAGTATTAGAACACCAATAGGAGCTACACCATATGCCTTGGTATATGGATCAAAGGCCATTTTACCCATTGAAGTAGAGATTCCATCACTCCGTGTATCACTAAGAGGAATCATTTTAGATGAGGACTATAGGGTATCTAGACTTCAAGAACTAGAATTGTTGGATGAGCATCATCAACAAGCTATCAACCATCTCATAACTTACCAATAGAGAATATCAAGGAGCTACAATCATAGGGTAAAACCGAGAGTCTTTTAGGTTGGCGATTTGGTTCTAAAAGAGAACCCTAGAAATTAACAGGATAGGGAAAAGAAAGGGAAATTTGAGCCTAGCTAGCTAGGTCCTTTTGTCATCATTTCAGTGTACAGATCAGGGGCCTATCAACTATCAATGTCAGAAGGGGATTTTTTTGATGAACCTATCAAAAATATCCATCTCAGAAAGTTCTATACTTGAATTTCCTATTGCATGGGTCAAACTTTTGGAAAAGGGGTTTCCTTGATGAAAACCTGGCAAACAGGCGTCTTGGCAACAAAAAATATAAAAAACTACAAAAACAAAAAGAAAAATGAGAAAAATAAAAATATACAAAACAAAGAGTGTACTCAAAAACATATGGTGAAAACCTTGAAACAAGCATCGTATGTAATTCTAAACCATCTTTCCCATCTATTTTGATACATATCAGGATCATTAGTCTTTCCATCATTTGCAACCATTATCAAATCATTTCACATGGTCATGTCTTACTCTAGCTTGGGGGAAACATCTGGATATCACTAGGAGCAACACAAACATCGGATTCGCCAAAATGGGAAAACAACAGTACGATAAGAAAAAAAAACAATGATCAAACACAACATCAATCACCATCAGAAAGGCATCAAACATTCATATCAAATCAGAAAATCTAAAACATGTCAAAAGTTCAGTCTGGGAAAAGCATAAACCAAAAGCAGTGGGTTTGTGTCAGTCGAACTATGTGGTCTTTGTGTGTGTAATGCAGGCAAGGCTAATCTTTGATCAACCCTCGAGACCCCTAGGATAGGTTAGTAAGTTAGGTCTTTGGTCAAAATCTTGAAAAATCACAAAAACATCACAAAATCAGGATGGATGATCTAATCTGAATAATGATTGAAACACTCTAAGTAAAAGGTGGATAAATTGTATTTTTGATTTAATTATTATCATTTATTTGGAGTAAATCAATGATGTAAATGAACTAGAGAAACAAGGAAGAAGAATGATATTTTTATTGTTTGTTGTCTGTAAGTTAATCATATAAATGTGTGAATTGTTAGGGGATGTGCTATGCAAACGTATCATCGATGACATTCAAAATTCACACATTGAGATGATTAATCACTGCCTGTTTACACAATGAATTCTTAGATCATCTCGGTTCAATTATACCTAGATTCTTGTGTTCGCTTGCAATATCAAAAATCATGAAAGTAGTACTCAGGTCGTCATTGGTCTAACATATACCATTAACGTTTCTACTCACTTTCAACATCCTGAAAATCTATGTGATGATACCAAGCAAAAAGTACTGTTAAAATGACAATGGTTTTCATATAGTTGCATGATAAAATTAGAATGCATTCATAATAAATTCTACATCTGCAAAGTGATTTTTGCATAAAGGATTCCAATTAATGATTTATTTTTCTACAAATATGATTGAATATACTTGACATTAAACCAAAAATCATCAAAAACATATAGGAGCATCATCTCATCATTGCAAGCTTTTATCATCTCATCATCCATGCAGTTAACATCAAATGGTTGTACATTTAGTATACCATATTTTCCACATCATGTCATAAATAAATACATCATTTTCATTGCACCATGTCATTCATTACATTATCATCCATCACAAACCATCATTTAAATAAATACATCATGTTTCATTACATCATATCATTCATTACATTATTATCATATGCATTTGATCAATTTTTAACCCATACATCATTTGTCATCCATGAATTATATCAAAAAATTTACACCATCCATCCATTATCATCCATCACAAAATCATCATTTTTTTATCATCATCACATTTTAAAATAAAAGAATTCACCATCCATCCATGTATTTCATCACATTAAAATAAATGCAGGTCATGTCATTATTATCCACATAACATAAATCATAGATCATCATTTATAACATCATACATCCATACATCATAACATCCATACATCATATATTCATACATAAGCATCATTTTTATCATCATCACATAAAATAAAAGCATTCATCATAGAATCATCACATAATAAATGCATCCATCATAGAATAATAAACCATCATAAATCAATAGTAATCAACTGCATATCATATATATCATCAATGTCAAGTATACAATGAAGTCTGAAATAAGAAAAGATACATAAAAAAAAATGACCTGACTCGAAGTGTACAAAATGGCATCTATGATCTTCTACTACCAGAATGAGAAAGCATAACAGGACCAATACCACCACCACCCCCAGGTGGACCAGGATCTCTGGGATCTCTCCGTGGAGGCTATGCCACACCCTCACTGACTGTCCAGGTACATGTCCTACCAGATCTCAAGGGGGCATAGCTAAATCTGCAATCAGCAAGCACTGCATCATCATATCAGCCCTTGTAAAACTATGCCTCTCGACCAACCTGCAAAACCTCACTCATATAGCCAGCAACATAGGTAACATCAAATACTCTCTGTAGTGTCTCAGTAGTCTCTTGTGCCCTCTTGGAAATTTGTCTAGCATTGTCCCTCTTGGTTTTCAAAGTATCAACCTGAGTGTGAACAACTGCCAACTGTCCCTATACCTATGCCAATGTCTGTGCATGAGCCTGTGCCTGAATCTGCATCTGAGTCTGTGTCTATACAAGAAAACCCTATGCCTACACCAACTATCCTTGCAAAGTCTGTACTTGTGTCTACAAACTAGAAATCTCTCTGATGGTCAACTGCAGGCATTGACACTACTCGCCTCTTGCAAGGCCTGCTCGATAATGGACTGGCACTGGCTGGCCCAACCCCTCTACCACCTCCACCACCAACATCCCTTTCATCATTGTTGATGTCATCATTGATGCTCTTAGTACTGTTGCTTGAGTGAGTATCATCCCCACTATCCTCCTCACCCTCAGGAGCATCCTCCTCCACAGGTAAAGGTGTTGGCTCATCGAGAATGGTAATCCAAGGATGTGGATGAAAAGCCAAAAATGTTGCATACTCTCTTGTAATCACTGCCTCTGCAATATCTTTGCGCATATCCCGAGCTGATGGTTGTAGAGTCCTGTATCCCTCTACTAGTGTCTCATAAGACAAGCATGGCCCCCAATTTGCTACATCACTCTGGCGCTAGGCATAATGAGAAAGCCACTGAGGCATACATTGTACAATACCATACTTCCTATAAACTCGTCGCAACAAAAATCTCTCAAGGACAAAAGGGGTCCTGCTGATCAAATACATGGAGTCACATAAGTACCTGAGCACTACATCATCCTCATCCCACTACTCACAATCCAGATAAGGCTGCTAGATGACACTCTCCAAGTCATCCAAAACCCATCTCCAATGCTCTAACTTACCCATCTGAGCTTGGGTAAGTCTACCTTTGTATTGAGAAACATAGGGTCTTCCTGCAGGTCTGTCAAGAACCAAAAATGGTTGTGCTATCGAAAAAATTCTCCCATGCCCACACCTGTAAAAGAGTCACCCCTGATAGGTTGTGCCCTCCCAAGTACACTACTGAATGTAAATCATGATAGAGGTGGGCTAACATACACATCCCCCATGCATATTTGGTCCCATGCACGACCATGCTCTCTAGAATACGGCCCCAACCCACAGAGAATCCCTTTGACCTATGATCAGGACAAAGGAAACCTCCAATGAATCCAGCTAACACTGCTGGTAATGAAGCATAGGCATCAGTCATCACCCGCCATCGAAAACTTGGTCCTACAATGTGTTGATCCTAGAAAACTCTACGGAGTGCATCTCTCACACCAGCCTCATGTGAATCATAGAAAATGATCTCTCCCATAAATGATATCCACAATATCTTCCACACATCCTTGGGTGTGATTGTCATCTCATCGGTGGGTAGATGGAAGGTGTTATGGTCACCGTGCCACCGCTTAGCCAAAGCAGTAAGGAGACCCCGATTAATCATAATCTGAGGCATATCAAGGAGACTAGACAAACCACATCAACCTATGATCTAAATCTCATCAGGAGTCAGATGAGGAATCAAATCAATAGTCCATGGAAAGTGCTCTTGCATCTAGAGATTACCCAGACCCTCCTATCACCATAAAAAATTTAAAATTAGTGCACTATGTCAAAAATCAAAAGTCATTTTACTATCAGATCCAATCAAACTTTGGTATGAATTTTTCATAAAAATTCATGAACAAACGTCAACAAACCTCACCTATCATGAGGTTCATCACAAAAATTATGTAATCTCACCTATCATGAGGTTTATCAGATATGAAATCATTAATCACCTATCATGAAGATCATCACAAATAGGATTATTTCTCGCCTATCATGAGAGTAAGTCTTATTAATCATCAGAATCAGTCATTAGGGAATTTGGATAATCAAATCATACCAAACCAAAGAATGGACATGGTCAAAATTGACAAAATCAAAGTTAACTATGTCGAAATTTGCAAATATGACATGGATGCGCTAAAACAGGCATCCAAAGCGCTACTTCATCATTCAGATGCGCTAAAATAGGCATCCAAAGTGCTACAAAATCAAAAGTGCTATTTCAAAAGTTCGATGCACTAAAACAGGTATCTGAAGCGCTACTTTAATCAAAGTGCTATTTTAGAACTTCGAAGTGCTAAAATAGTCCATCAAAGTGTCGCTTTAATCAAAGCGCTATAAAAGATCATAGGTGCACCAATTTATTCCATCAAAGTGCTAGAACTTTCTAGGTGCTAAGATCAAGCGTCGAAATGCTAAATCTGATTATCTAAGTGCTAAATCTTGAAAGTGCTAAACTTTCCTACGAAAGAGCTAGATAAATTAACGAAAGCGTTAATTCCTCAAAGCGCTACAATAGTTAATGGAAGAGCTACACTAGAGTGCAAAGAGTTACAATGCGACATTGATATGCTAAACTATGAAAAACATGCTAAAACATAAAAAAATCATGAAAATTGAGAATTCACAAAATACGAAGTGGATTATGAGTACATACCGGAGGTCTGTAGGCAGCTAGCCATTGGTGATGTTGCATGCGCTCGAAATGGTGAGTGTGGTAAGGGATAGGCATCTTGCTCAGCTAGCTCAAATGTCTCTCTCACTAGATATTTGAAAGTCACAAAGTACAAATGAGGATGAAAATTACCTTTTTGGACCTTATATGGATTTTTGAGGGATTTCTTTTATTTAATTAATTTTTTTTATGAAATTAATTGAAATTCATCCACAAGCTATATTTTCTTCATCAATGTTGGGAGATAAATTATTTTTTCATCAAATCATCATCACATCATCATGAAAATTTGAAAATTCTAAAAATCATCAAATCATTAATTTATCGCCCGAGGGGGCATATTATCGGCAATCATCTAAAAATCAATATCTGGGGCATGTCGGGGGCATACTGATTTTTTTTTTCATCAATACTGGCATTAGCAGCAAACTTTTCTTCGAAGCAATGCATAAACACATCACTTCAAAGAGGGGAAAAATGTATACACCTAAAATTGGTCTAGAGAATCCGATTAATTAAATACGAATTATTTGATTAATTATCCTAATTTCCTCTACTATTTGAATAAATAGAAATATTTATTTATATAGTTCACGTTCACATTCACATTTAAATTCTTCTAATTCTTCTATTATCTCATCTTAATTAAATAAAGAAAATTAAATACTTTGTTTGATTTAATTATCATTTCCCTATTATATTCTATCACTTCAAATCTTAAATTAATTAAATAAAGATCAAACACTTTATTGATTAAATATCATATTCTTCTATTTTAATTTAATAAAAAAATTCTATAGTTTGTTCTATTAAATTATTTATCCCACTTTTTCTAATTTAAATAAATCAAAAATATTTAAATAAAGGCATAAAGAATATTCCACTATATTTCCTCAAAATCAAATTAGATATCCTATGTCTAATTTATGTCAAAATATGTCAAAATTAATGCCTTCAAACTTCACAGGAAGATTTGGAGACAAATTGGAGACAAATTACAAATTTACTCTCAATCCTCTTCCATCAATCCCTCCTCTTCTCTTGCCTGGTGTTTTCATGGGTAGAGACAATCCCCAAAATATTCGCAATCTCCTCCATCTCTCAAAATTCAATCCTCCAGATTGAATCCAAGCCTCTCTTTTCCATCCCTGTGCATTTCTACAGCCAAGAAATCTATAAATAAAGCTTCATTCAACCAAGAAAATGATCCAAATTATCTAACTTATGCACTCTTACTCTACAGGAATTCAAGCATGAAGCATCAAGGATCCAAGCATCCAAGCATCCAACATTCTAGTTTTCATTATCATGGCTGCCTCTTGTAGCTTCATTTATCAGTTTTTATGTCAATCCATGCTATATTAGTTTCTTTTATCATCTAGATTTTATCATATTAGCTTCATATCATTGCATCAACATCATTCTGTTCTTTAGATTGTCATTTTAATAGTTATAGTGTTATTTAAATCTGAGAGCACAATAGCTTAATAAATCTTTGAAGATAGGAGACAATGAGACACTTTCAGTAGATTATTAGCTTGATCTTTGATACAATGTTTCATTAAGAACTATTTTATTCTTTATACCTTATTCACACTTACACCATGTTGTTCACAATAAACAACAAATTTTTGAGAGGTGAACTCACGTCCTTTATCATATCTTAGGCATTTAAGATTTAAATCATATTCTTTCTCAACCATTTTACAAAAGATTTTGAACCTTTCAAATCCCTCTGATTTATTTTTAAGAAAGTAACCCAAACCATTCTAGTATAATCATATACAAACATCATAAAATACTTTTCACCATTAATTTACCTTGTTCTATTTGGGCCACACAAATCTGTATGCGCTAGTTGTAAGGGCTTTGTTGAAGAATGTTCTTTTGTCTTGAAACTAACTTTAGTTTGTTTACCACTTAAACATTCTTTGCACACAAAGTTTTCTAGTTTGCTAAGGACTGGTAAACCTCTAACATTTTGATTTTTACTGATTCTAACCAGTTTTTTAAAGTTTATGTGTCCTAATATTTTATGACATAACCATCTTTCTTCTACTTGACCCATTAGACACATACCTTCATTATTATCATTACCAAAGGTGTCTAGAAGACTATAAACATTACCTTTAGTCCTTCTCCTAGCTGCAACAACTTTTCCAAACTTGTTCTTGATCTCACATCCCTATGAAGTAAACATATCATGATAACCACTATCGCATATTTGGCTAACACTAAGAAAATTATGCGTTAGGCCTTCCATATAATACACATTATAGATAGGTGTATCCTCATTTAACAAAAGTGAGCCTTTACCTCTAATCTGTATACTAGTGTTATCACCAAACTTCACATATCCACCAACATAATCTTCAAGTTTGATGAATTTATCCTTTTCACCTGTCATGTGGATAGAACAACCACTATCTAGGACCCATAAGTCCTTTTAAAATGAAAAGTAGTTTGGACTAGAATTGTTTTCTCTATGCTTTTAACACATTTAGGTTTCCAAAATTGTTTTAGTTTTCTATTGTTTATTATGCAGACCAGTTTTGCATTGTTTGACTATATGTGCTAAAGTGTCTCATTTAAAACATCTAACTTGATTAGTAAAACCAAAGAACTACTTATGTCCAAATCTTGGTATTCTAGAAGTCATGAGCCTGCAAGTACTCACTTTATGGACAAATTGTTGCAGAAGAAGCAGTAACCATAAAAGAAAGGATTGAATGTGAATGATGTTCTATTATCTTTAAAGGAATGAACATGATTCTTACTAGATTCAATATGATTTGGTCTAGAACTCTTGTTTTCAAAAGTAGCTTTTTTCTTTGCATTATCAATTGAACATTCACACTTTTCAAACCCAACACTAGTTTTATCTTTATTCAATTTTTGCTTGTTGAGCATCTCATTAAGTTTTAAGGTACTTTCATACCCTTCAATTTTCTTTCCAAGAAAAACAAATTCTTATTCCAATTTTTGAATTTCTTGATCTTTGAAACTTACAGTTACTCAAAAACAGTCCTCAACTCTCTTAGATTCTTCAAGCTAAGTCTTCAGAGAGACTATTGCTTCATCAGATTTATGTTCTTGAGAAAGAACTTGATTTGATTTCTATTCTTGAGAAAGAATTTTCTTTTTGAGTTTTTTTATTTCCTTTAAGGCACATTTTAATTCAACTTCTAGATCATTGTTGTTTGTCTCTTATTGCAGTTTGACTTCATCCATATATAAAGTCTCATCTTCCTCAACTGAAGAGTCTTTTGTTTCAGAGTTAGTTTCATCTTCACTAAACAGACTCTTCTTCTTTTTGAAATTGAATTTTCTTTTAGGTTTATAGGCCTTCTTCTTAGGCAGTTTAGCAGATTTCTCATTGTCACTATTTTGATCATCATAGGGGAACTTAGTTGCAAAGTGTCCAATTTTTCTATAGTTAAAACACTTAAAGGGAAGTTTTCCCTTGTATTTTCTAGAACCCTTTTTAAGTTTTCTAACAAAGTGGGTTTCTTTTGAATCAGAATATTTTGATTCACTGTCAGCTACTTTTTCTTTCTTTTCAGTTGTAAAATTAGTTTATTTTCATGTTGAAATTTTTTTGCTTGTTCTCATTTCATAAGTAGTAAGAGTTCCTTGCAAAATATCTAAGGTAAGCTGATCAAAATGTTTCTTTTCTTCAAGGGCTGAAACCTTATATTGAAATTTAGGCTGTAAGGTTCTAATGAACTTTGTAACCACATCAAACTCATTTACATATTCTCCTAATCCTCTCATAGCATTAATAAATTCATCTATTCTCAAGAAATATTCAACCACTTTTTCATAATCCTTCATTCTCATTTCCTCAAACTAATGTTTGGGAGAGGATTTTTGACAGTTTGACTTTGTCATTTCCTTGATAAATGGTTTCAAGTTTTTCTAGATTTCTTGATCAGATTTGCAATGAATTACTTTAACAAATACATCTTTAGTTAATCCACACAAGATGTCATACTTATCTCTAGCATTAGTTTCATACTTCTTTTTCCTAGCAACATCTATGGGTATTGTGGGTGGAATAGTATACCCATTTAAAACTATGCTCCAAACATCAAGATCAATTGAAATCACATATGTTTCCATTTTTATTTTCTAGAACACATAGTTTGTACCATCAAACAAAGGAGCTCTAATCATAGAAGTACATTCATGAGCTTGCGACATTTTTAATAGACTCCAAAACTAGAATAAATCCTAGGTGGTTTAGACCTATATGAGGACCCCATGCTCTGATACCAATTGTTGGAGTGAAGATGACACTGAGAGGGGGGGTGAATCAATATCTTAAATAGTTTTAACATTTTCCATAAAATAAAACTTAGATCATTTATGCTTTGAATATTTCAATCATAAAATACATTCATGAGTTGAATGCAACCATTAAATAATTGAAATGAGAAGTATCATAGAAAAACAATGAACATTAAAACATTATCACAATGAGTCAAATATACCACAAATGAGACCGTGAGACAAATGATTTTCTTAGTGGAAAACCCTCCTAGGGTAGAAAAACCACTCCTAAAATGTTGCCATATTGGATTATCTTTTAAAATCATTGCTTACAATGCCTTACTAGAAAATTTCAGAGCATCCACTCAAGGAGCATCAACCCCTTATTTAGAAACACCCATTTCAAGGATCACCAACCCCTCATATAATTTCAAAACAATAATATATCAGAGGATTTCTCTATTTTCAATTTATAACTCATATATGCCTCTCTTTCTAATTTGTCTAATATCCTGAAGATTCAACTTGAATCTACAAAATACAAAACACATTACATTTTATATATTCTCTGCATCATATTTGCTAGGTTTTCTATCATATTTTTTTCACTGTCACTTTCGAAACTTGTATCACACCACAACAATGATTTATCATTGTTTTTATGTTTTTACAAAAATGCAGAAATTATGTTCAGTACCTTCACCAAAGGTTTCAAATAAGATAGAATACAATGTCAATTATGATCCAAGAACACCGAATACAATTAAATATGCACACTTTTGGAATAATTATCAAACATTTCATGAAGCTGACTACAAAACCATTATGTTCCAAGAACCTGAAGGTAGTGATAGGTTGATTAAGAATCAAGCATCTTCAACACAAAATGACTTCACCCACCAAAAAATAAACAATCACTTCTATAAATTTCCAAGAATAAAAGACCTTTTTATCACACAATGTTCATAAGGCTTGAGTAAAACAAACAACCTTTTCATAATTTAGATAATGGAGAAAATGAAACCGAATGAAAAGCATGATAACCTCACATAAGATTCTAACAACCCACTTACTCTCCTTCCATAATCCAGCAAAGAGAAAAAATAACTACCATTTTAAAAACTTTCTTCAAGCAATGGAAATAATACCTGATCATGTTGTGAGGAAATCAAACAAGTACTAGATAGATTTGTTAGCAACCATCATGGCTTCCCAGATTCAAAATTGCCTTAGACTTCCCTTTATAGACCATCCACGGACAAAAAAATTTCATGCTCAAAGATATTCCATATGTTGGTTGATCTCACATTATGAGTTGATTTTTAAAACATAGTATGATGACTGAGAGAGCTTCACTAGATTGCAGATCACAAAGTATTCATGGTGGCGGCTAGGGTTCCAAAACCTAAGCAAGGTGAAAAACAAATGATTTTTCGCTAACATCCTTTCTTTCAAGTAATTCGATGACTTTATCAAAGTTAATAATACATTGAGGTCCAATGAAACAAAACAGAATAATTATCAAACTATCATAAGCTTATAAGTTTGTGGTCAAATTCATTTACAATGGATGTCGACACCCATCATTGCCACATCACCATCAATTTATTGCATCCAAACTATCGATGCCAAGAAGTTTCCAAGTCATTTCAAAGTGACTTTACACTAAGTCTAAATCAAAGTGACTGATAGGATAATATCACAATAATATATGCTTAAGGAAAACCGATAGGGTTTAGATAATTTTTGATGCTGACTCCTCAATATTTTGCATTCTCGACAAGGGGTTCATTTGCTTTGTTTAACTAAGACCTTATATCACTTTAGTGCCCGACACCATTTATGGCGTAAAATATAAATAATTCAATATACTCACCATAGGTTATACTAACCATGAGATAATTCAAAGACATTCACCAATGTAGTGAAATACTAGTTGCCTGAGTTTAAATGCTTCAACCAACGTAATTGCTAGTAGAGCAATGTATAAACTATGAACCAAATTTCATGAAAACTTATAAAGTCACCTTCCATTGTCAATACAAATGCAAAGAGACCTAGTATCAAATATTCAATGTGACCTCATTTCTTTTAGCCAAGCCATCAAACCTTACTAAAGTGAATTATGTGAAACTAGATAAAGACATCATATGCCATGTATATCAATCAGTGTGTCATAACCATTGATACCAAGGAACTAAATAGATGCCAATGATCAGCTTGATAAAAATTAATGAAGCCAAAATCAAATTGAAAAAAAATCAACTTAAATAATATACCTATGACATGCAATAATAAGAACCATCTTGACAACACTATCCACATTAGCATCATCATATAGAAACCTGAAACCTAGATTCATGCCTAGAAACAAATGATCACTAAGATCAATATGCAATGATTAACCTAAAACACCTGAACCTGTCAAGAAGACAATGTCATAAATCTGAAAAAATGCATGCCCTGTCACAATGAACACCATGAAAAATATCAGTACCAACATGTATCATGTATCAAAACAACTGAAATTTGAAGCTGAAAACCATGAACCTCATATCAAGAGAATTTGACATCAAGGACAAACAATGATCACAACTAATAGCCAACATTATCTAATGGGTAGACACTTCAAGTTGAAGACAAATCATGATAAAAATGAAACCAAAAATATTTACATGGTTTTTCAACAGAAAAAAGACATAAGAAAAAAATATTGAAACCTTAAAATGTAAAAAAATACATGGTTAGAAAGGTAAGGGATATCTAAATACTATGGTATAATTTTTTAACTCAATATTGAAATTGTAAAAACCTATAAAAAAGAATTCCATTGGGCATTGACATGTAAGTCAAATCATTTTTGTTGGATAACCTTGGAAAATATAACCCTAGAAGATAAAAATATGAGAATATTATAGTGTTCTCGCATTATAACAAACTAGTATTATAATTTACTTTCTTTTGTTAAAATAAAAAATAAAACCAAGGAGGGAGTGATAAGAAGAATAATAAAGGAAGAGTGGTATCTATAAATATAATGATATGGAAAGAGGAAGAGATATGGTTATATATCACCCCCATTACCTCGTCAGTCTAATGGTAATCTCAAAACATATTCTAGTAATATATTTGATGTTATAGATATTTTTGAAGAAACTATTAATTGTGAGTTGGAATTTAATATGACTAATCAAGATGATTTTCCAAAAAATATTAGATTTATTCCCTCTCAAAACCTTAAGCTATATTGAAAAAATTGACCTATTAAGAAGGGACACCTTTCCCGTGTGTTGGAAGAAGGAGATGTCATTGACACTATTATTGGCAACATGATCTTGTGGGATAGGCACAAGGTATACTATTATGTGTTGTAGTGTTGTTATTGATGTCAACATTGTATCTTGATATGGAGATATGCACCAAGATCATTTTGATTGGTTCTAACACTCATTTTGATGCTTGTAGAAGATAATTTTGTAAGATGGTTTGATCTAGTAAAGTTGATTTCGATGAAAATTGGTTGTGATTTTACCAGAGTTTATGGGCCTGCACTAGTTTGCAAATGAAAATTTTACTATATAGTTCCAACACAATATTTTTGGTTGGTAGAAGAATCTAATTCCATAATTCTATCATGTTTTGACCTTTGGTTTGAAAGTTATGGATAACAGAAGTTTGTCTTGGAAAATTATAGTCATTACTTGTACAATGCATATGAGTAAGAGAGTCTGCGCTTCTTCGTGGATATGAATTTGTCTCTTAATATTTAGGGATATATTGACAAATTTCATTAGAGTATGAATTATAGTTGTCATGATGTTTTATGGTACATGTGTCTGAATATAGGTATATAGTTAAAGAATTTTTGTATCGGGTCTTCTATGGTGCTGACCTGATAAGTGTGAAGGTATGTGAAGATTAAATAAATATTGTGGAGCTATATGGGAGCTATTATAGTTCCATGCCAAGCTATTTCAAATTGTTTTAAGGATTTAATCTTGGCATGAGGTGTGTGTGGGATTTTTTGAGTTTGCAAGTTATATATTGTATATTTTGTATGATACATCTAATTAGGTCAACTTAATTTATGTTAAGCTTGAAGTGGATATATATTCTAGATCACCTTTTAGTATTTTGATGAATTTAAGGGATAGGAGACATATACGTGATGTGATTGAAGAAAATATTATTGGAGCAGTGTAAATTTAAGTTGTGAATGTTGAGTAGAAGATTAGAGTGATGTGAATGTAGAGAAAAGTAGAGTGTTAGATCAAAATGAGATGAAGTGTGTAAATTTAGTTTATTAAGTTTCATTAGAACTGTATTTCATTCATATGATAGATGCAATTGTAATAGTTAAATCTAGGCTATGAGCCACAACCTCTCTTCTATCTTTTTCTCTCACTAGACAATGAGTCCACTTAGATAGTGAGTCCACTTGTATTGAGCACTTCAGTAAATATACTATAATTGATTATAATATATTGTGAGCTAATCCTCACTGTGGTTTCTATCATTTTAGGTTTTCCACTTAAAAATATTGGTGTTCATGTGTTATGAGTTGTTGAATATTTCATGCTTTATTTCATTTACTAAAATTGAATCTACTAAGTGGATTGGATGTCTAAATTTTTTAATGGTTTTAAAGAATATTGATTCACCCCCACTCTTAGTATTCTAGTTGTTCAACAATTGGTATCGGAGCTTGGTTCTTTGGAAAGAGCTTAACCATTTGGTGAAGATATTGGAGGTTGAACACATGGTTGTTAGAAGACTACCTACTCCTCCGGAAGAGATTCCTACTATTGGATTCATAGAAGAAGATTGCATGCTTGAAAAATATGGATAACTCAAAGTTTCCCTTAAAGATCTTGAAAAAATCAAAAGTGAAATAAAGATCTGAAAGAAAATGTCAAAGAAGAAAATGAATGTATTAGAAAATTGAGAGAGAAAATCAAGAAGTTAAAAGAATTTAATGAGGAATTTAGTGAACAAGTGAAACAAGTAAATGAAACTATTACCAATATAAAAGTATAACCTGAAGAAAAGAAAAGAAAAGATGAATGTTTGAATGTAGTGGAGAAAAGCAAATATGACGAATGTACAAGGCTTGAACAAGAAGATGTGAATTTGATATTAGATATGGAGAAAGAAAGGATTCATGAAGAAAAATTCAAGATGACTTGTATAAAGCTTTATGAAATGAATGCAAATCAGAAAGGCTCTAAAGGTAAAAAAGGTTTAGGATTTGAAAAAGGTGAAAGTTCAAAATCAAATCAGACATCAAATGTTGATGATAAGAATAATAATGTAAAGGAGATCTAAAATAAAAGGAATGAATCTAGAAGACCACCAGTCAGAAAAGAAAGTGTACAAACGTACAAATCTTTTAATGGTTTCTATTATTCTTGCAATAAATTTATACATAAGGAAATGAAATGTAGAAGCATAATGAATCAAATGTTCCACCTTTTTTTGGTCAATGTTTAACATGCACAAAATTTGGTCTTACAACTAATGAATGTAGAAGTCAAATGATGAATGGCTATAACAATGGTAGAATGATTCAATATTTCAAAGGATACTATTCTACATGCTATATATTTGGGAATAAAGCTAATCAATGTAGATCTAGAATGAATGGAAGGAATATTGGTTAGAATAATGTCACTTGTTACAATTGCAAAAGATGTGGACACATTCCTAATTTTTTCAAAAGCAAAAATATGAGGAAGGATATTCCAATAAAGAGGAATGAAACAATACAAAACTTTGATCTGATAGAAACAAAGAATGAGATGGAAAATATTTGGATAATTAAGGAAGAGACAATGGTTAAGGATGAATCTATACCAACATCTAATGTAGATGTCTCATTTGAAAACTAAGTTGAGAGTGTTAGAAACCAACATCACCTGCATGCAATCACTTGTCACATGCAAAAGACATGCATAACCAAAGAAGATGTTTTGTAAACCTCAAAGTAAAAATGCATTATTGAGAATCAATTATTACAAATAGATCATTCCTTATGAAGGATATCAAGAAACCCTAAATGAAACCCTAGTGTGTACACTTAATAATTAATCAATTATTAATGTGCCTAATTTTAGCTTAAGTAACTAAAGGAATAAGTGACTTAATTAATTAACTAGTATGATATAATTAATTAAGTGTAATAACTTATTACTCTAACACCCCACCTTAAGATGAACTTAGGAAGAAGCTAAAACACTAGAATAAGATGCATGAAAGAAAATATGGGTCCCGACAACTAGGCCTGATCAGGTACCCATTTACAAATGCAAGAATGAGGTAGAGAAGGAAAATCGAGTGGGACAAAACCCCCCTACAATGAGATGACCTTCTACAAAGAAGCACTGGAAGAACACTGTGGAGTAACACTAGAACCACAATCCGGAAAGAAAGGAAAGATACTTCTGTCTATGAGAAACCATATCAGAATCATAATGATGCAACAATAGACCCGATGCCACGAAACACTCAAAAAATCCAAACGGGAACAACCTTGGAATCTATGAAGCAACAGTCAATTATTGAATGAAGTGAAAAAATGCAAGGTGCACTCTCCCAACTGCCAAAACATCCATCGAGCCAAATTTGGATTAATGATAAACCTAGGATAGATACAAAAAAAATTGCATGGACAGCAACATAGAGCTCCTCAATACCTTTCCAATGCCACAAAGATAGCGAAAATCGAAGATTGTGGCAAAACGTTATGACCTTAGAAGCATAAAATAAACATCTGAATTCAAATAGAAATAAATGTAGTAAAATAGAAAAATACTGTACATTAAACTACACCACAGGAAAGTGCTCAGAACTAGCTTTCCAGCGATATCTCGTTTGCCTAATTTTGATACCGTATGCCCAAGTTATGCCAAAAACAAAAAACTGCTCTTTTAGGCAAATTAGGGCTTGGAGGGGGCAAAGAGGGTCGTTGGCCACTCACATCATGCTGACATCAGCATATACTGAAGATAAATTTGACGCCCATCTAGCCGTCGCCACAAAAAAATGACCCCTTGCAAAAAAAATTTGGCCCCTGGTCACCCATGTGATTGGGGCGGGGGCTAGAGTGGGCCAGGGGCTGGTTGCGGAGCTCCTGATCCCCCATAAGACCTACTGTTGGTGCGGAGGAGCCCTCGGGGGCTAAGCAGGGTTGACGACTGGATGGGGGAGCCACTGGCAGCGATGGCGGACCGGTGGCTACCTGGTGGCAGGTTTTTGTAGAGTGTGAGGTGTCGGCGTGAAAATCAAAAATCACCTTTTTTAAAAAAAAAAAAAAATTCACGCCTCGTCACGTGTACCAGGGAGGTCGTATGACCTTCCTGGAAAAATTGTCCTTCCTGAGAAACCAACTACTCCAAAATGGATGATTTGATAGGCATTTCTAGGGTTTTGGGGCATTGCGAATGCGATGGCGACGTCCGTTTGAGCCTATAGTGTCCCAAAAAATTGGCTACTCCCAGATGTTGCAAAAAAGATGCTTGTGGAAACCCTTGCACTTGAAACTCACTGAAAGGCCATATCTTCAGATCACGAATAGGCAGCTGCAGGTCTAGAGCTTTGATACCATGTTAAAAACCAAGATCACCTGCATGCAATTACTTGTCACATGCAAAAGACATGCAGAACCAAAGAAGATGTTTTGTAAACCTCAAAGTAAAAATGCATTATTGAGAATCAATTATTACAAAGAGATCAATCCTTATGAAGGAGATCAAGAAACCCTAAAAAGGGAAACCCTAAATGAAACCCTAGTGTGCACACTTAATAATTAATCAATTATTAATGTGCCTAATTTTAGCTTAAGTAACTAAAGGAATAAGTGACTTAATTAATTAACTACTATGATATAATTAATTAATGTAATAACTTATTACTCTAATAGAGAGGTTTGGCTTAGGGGGAGATTTAATGAACATCTTTTTTCCCCTACCAAAGAAAATGATGTTGATGCCTTAGTACAAAGATATGTGATGTAGATCGACATTCTTGACCTATTGGTGAAGATTGCAGAAGAAAATATGATAATGCAAAAGTTTGAAGAGCATTAGAAGTTGACTATGCATATAGATAGAGGGCTTCCAACTTTATTGTTTGAAACATTCAATGAAAAATTAGCTCAAATCCAAAGGGTTATAAAGTGATTTCACATAGGAAAATTTATTTATAAAAAGCATTTGAGAAGGAGAAGAGCAACGAAGGAGTGATCAAGGTGATTTGAGATTCATTGCATTCAAACCCTAGCTCGACAAGCAAAATAAAAGGTATTTACGATCTTTGTTTTTCCCTAGTTTCACAAAGAACCTTTTTTGAAAGAAATTTGAATTCATTTTCAAGGGATACAATGAAGGGAATAGAGGTTACTAAGAAGCCACAACCTAGATTCAATAAATACCCTACAAAATGAATAGAAGACGACTTGTTAGGCTCATTTTCTAATGTTCCATATGGGGTTTTTCCAATAAAGGATATAAAGACTTACGTTCATGGCAAGATGGAATAATATGACAATAGTAAGCTACAAGATATGTGGATGAAAGAACTGCTATAGGTCTGTAGAGATGGAAAATATACATTTTGATCTGACACACTTGATCCTAATTACTAACATCATTTCTTCTTAAATCACACTCTAAGCTTCTCATCACGAGTCGTCTCTTAATTAGATAAATCATTATTGATCTAAATTAGGTCTTTCTCCTCTATTGATTAAATTAATCAAGTTAATTCAATTAACCCTAAATTCCCTTTTAATTAAATAGTTCATCTTATTTGATTAAATCCCTAAAGTCTTCTCATTAATTTGAATAAATTAAACCTTATTTAAATTAATCTAGCATCACCCCCCTTTAGTTAAATAAATCAAATTCTTTATTTAATTAAAGTCTAAATCACTTTCCTCTCAATTCCGATTTAAATAAATCCTAAAATTTAAGTCAAAATCGTCAAATCACCTAATCTCTCATTAAATTGATCAAATCTTGATTAATTTAATCTCAATCGCTAAATTCCTCTAGAGAATGCAACTTGCACAATAAATCAATTACTTTGATTTATTAAATTACCTATTTTCTCTCAACATGGAATAAAGGGGGAATATTCCCTCAAATTTGAATTCAAATTCAAGTGGGCTTGGTCCTTCCAACAAGGCATTTAAGGCCTCTTGCATGTCCCTGGCCTTGAGCCAAGTGACATTAACTCAATTTCCTTCTCCCTCCAACATGTCACATTCAAATTTGAATCTCATAGCATTTACCATGCACATTGATCAAAATGTGCACAACCTTCAACCACTCACATCTTGACAAGTGGCACTTGGCCATTAGATGTTGAATGATCCCACATTTCTCAATGCCACTCTCTCTTCCATTTTGGAAATCTATAAATGAGAGACTCTTCCTCTCATTCTATCATCCACAATTTGAGTAAACTTACTATACTCAACTTCATCCTCATCCACACTTAGAGAAAAGTTACTCTCTTCACATTGACAGTTAATTTTGTCCATTTCATAGCTAGGTTATGCAAAAATCTCATCAAGGAGATTCAATCATCCACAAATAATCACAAAGCTTACAAAGGAGTTGGGAAAGGGCTAATTTCAACATACCAATTGACACCAACTCCCCCATGGGATCAAGAGTTTGCATGCTTAATTAGGATTTCATTCATATTTAGATGTTTTGTTCTTCATTTTCCTATTTTAATTATTGTAAATGGATTTCATTGGGAATCCTTGTTTTATCTTGCATATGAATGCACTAATGTGTTTGTTTGTTGTCTTTGTGTAGGTATAGGATTTGGGTTCACAAGGTCTATGCTCCACTAAACCTGTTTCTGTATTGAAATCAATCAAGAATGAAGTTGTAATGGAACTCATAGGTGCAACATATGATAAGAGAGCTCTAGCTATAAATCCCATTAGAAATCTAGCTATGAGATATGTAACAATGATGATTGGTTATACAATCTACTTCACAAATAGATAAAACTCTGTATCTACCACCAGAATCAATGTGGCATATGAAATGGTTGAAAAAGGAATGGATTATGATCTTTGTAAACTATTAAGATAATTATAGATAGAGAACTTGAAGTAAATCAAGGAGAAGAAATATGCATTCAAGTATGAATCCGTATTTGTGAGTTTAATTTTCTACTTCCTAAAGGAACTTTCCAAAACTAAAGGTGTGAAATGGTTGCAAGGAAGACCAATATCTAATCATATTGCAAAAATTATGAGAAGTCTTAGTGATACAAAGGCATGAGATGATGCTCTTGTTTCTTTATTTGTAGTTTTCCAAAAGAGAATTGTTGTGCATTTTTCGCACACGCCCCATTGAAAGAAACGATCCCCTCTTTTTGCTTTTCCCTCCCTAGCTACTCGCATCTACTTTGGATTCAATCATATTTGCTACTTGTTGGGTCTATGTGAGATTTCCCTTTGGATAGCCATTATATTTTGCATTTTTGGTTTCAGGGTCATTTGCCTTGTTTGTTTGATGATTCGCCAGTGAATTTAACTTATAACCCTTTAGCCTTGGATTTTTCCAAATGGTTTCTCCACATGCTAAGTCAATTTTCAAAAAAACTCTAGGTTTTAGCCTTTTGTGGAAATTCTGTGTGGATATGTCATCAACCAGTGTTGGACCCCCTAGGTTTTGCAGTCGCATTTTTGCATTTCTTAAAATGGGAAAAATCATCAAGTATTGGGTCTTGGCACTTTTCGTACCCATTCTCCCATGTTCTTGAATTGATTAAATGTTTTAAGGTTGTGTGGGAATTTTGTGCATGTATGCTACTGACTGACCTTAGACCCTTTGACTTCCGTAGTGCTCCGCCCTGTTGTTTGGTGTCTTTGATAAAATAAAATTTATCCTAACTCTCTTGAAAGGTTGATCTCAATGAACAAAGAGATAACCCCAAGGTCTCACGGGTGTAAGGTCATGACAATTTAGTAGAACAAACCCAGTGATAAAATGCGAAAATTCTAGTAATCACAAGGGTCCTTACGGACAAATGCTGGGAGCTCTAAACTCATCAGATTTTAAGATATGGTGATGCTCAAATTTCTAGTTTTGACCAAACAATAAAGAAACAACAAAAGACGAGGGTTTCAAAAGTCCTAATATTAACATTACTTCCAAGATTAACCATGAAAATGATGAAATACTTGGAATGGATCAATCCCTTAAACTAGTTTATGGTCAACTCAAGCTATACCTGCAATCTTACAGAAAACAATGCAATCTTCTAAGGTGTTAAACATTTCAGACTGCGGGCATTCATTCAATAAGACTGAATGAATATCTACAATTGAACTAAGCACATGAATATGAGGTACAATTTGACCTTGCACATCATTCCCACAATCAAGAAGCTTCCCAAAGTATGAACCAAGGATTCCTACAACACTCCAAGCATTAAATCACAAGCATTACTAACTAAACCTAAGATATATCCAAACATTTCCAAGCGATTTAAAATATAGAACAAGAATCATTCAAGATTATTCAATACAAGAGAAGGCACCAGGCATAACACAATTCTGCACTTTGTATTAAATCATCACATTTGCAACAATTCCAGTCTATTACAACACTTTCTTGAAATGTAAAAAACTAACTGCTACTCAATTGCTAAATCTATTGTTTACAAGTCTTCTAACATAGTCTCCTCAATCCGAACAGAACATTTACAAATGAGGCATAGTGCCATACTTATAGAAACATTTCCCCGTGAAATCGAGATAGGGTTACAAAGAAGCCCGACCACCAACCAAATCGGCCCTGACAGCCAGCAATAACTCGCCATCCAACATTGAATGCAACCAGAGCCCCTTCAAATCAATCTAGGATCGCACAAAGTCAGGGTAAGTCACCTTGAGCCACGCCCACCATCAATGCTTCACCTATGCAAACAACAACGTGCATGAAACACAAGCTCAAAGACAAGCCATTGATCGAATCCAAGTTGGGAAAATGAATGACTTAGATCAAGTCAAACCAAGATGAGCCTCTCCATGTCACATTTTCCTTCTATTAATGGCCACCCAAAAAATTAACCTTTTGTGTAGGGGTGTGTTTCATTTGACAAGAGTCATAAAACACACAACCGCACTTGTAGATTTCATCAAATCTTCAAAGTACACCCAACAATCCCAACTCAATCTAACCTTCATTCAAACGAGCCACCATTAATGCTCAATACATCATAAAAATCCAAGAAGGTCCATTAGAGTTCCTAAGACAAGAAAATCACACACAAAACCAGGTGGAAGTGGAACCAAAGATAGGTGGAGGTGGAGCCACAAGAAAAATAGGAATAAAGACACAAAACAGGGAGAGGTGGAGGTGGAACGGGAACGGGAAAGGAAGGGAAACAAGCGAAAGCAGAAACATAACCAACCCCGGTGGAGGCAGAGCCGGAATGGAACGGGAACTGAACCGTGAACTTTGCCAAAGTTCAAAGTTAAGTTCCATCCCAATGCCAATTGCAGCAAAAGAAAGGAAGACCGAAGCAGATTCAAAGGAAAGAAACAAACCCGAAGGCAAAACACAACGAGATGACAAAGATGTAGAAGTAGGAAGTGGAGCTGGAATGGGAATGAGAATTGAACCGTGAACTTTGTGAAAGTTCAAAGTTAAGTTCCATCCCAGTTCCACCTTCGACAAACAAAGGAAAAAGTGAAGTGAAGAAAACCTAAATGAGGAAAACCAACCCGAAGGTGAAAGACAAACAAAACAATGGAAAAAACAAGAAAGTGGGAGGCAGAGCTAGAACAAGAATGAAAACCGAACCGTGAACTTTGTGAAAATTCAAAGTTAAGTTTCATCCCAGCCCCGCCTCCGACAAAATGAAATAAAAAGAGAATCAAAAGAAAACCTAAGGGAGGAAAGTGACCCTTAGGACAAAAAAACAAAATGAAGAAGGAAACAAAAGAGTGGGAAGTAGAGCCAGAACGAGAATGGGAACAGAACCAAGAACTTAGCTAAAGTTCAAAGTTAAGTCCCATCCCAATTCTGCCTTTGGTAGAACAAAAGGAACAAGGAAAATAAAGGAAAACCTAAGGGAGAAAACCAACCCTTAGGACCTAAACAAAACACCAAGGGGAAAAAACAAAAGGCAAAAGAAGACCATCCCAGAGAGGACATTCGCAAGACTCCAAAACCACTAGGAACTCAACACAAAGACACCCACAACCAAGACAAGCACCAAAGACTAAAACCTCAAGATTTTCAAAGGTAAGCACAAAAGAGGGGGTAAACCACAAAAATGGGCCAAAAGGGCAGGCCAAGAGAGGGTCCCCACTTTTAGTGGGGCATGTGTGCAAAAGTGGGGACCATCTCTTGGCCTTCCCTTTTGGCCCATTTTTGTGGTTTACTCCCTCTTTTGTGCACAACAAATGGTGATTCCGTTGGGGAAATGCTCCAGAGCATTTCAATGAAAAACTGGCATCACGAACTCAAAATATCTAGTTTTAATCCAAGTATTAGGTTACATCTATACAAGGTTTCAGAAATCACTAACAAGCCAACCTTTCCTGTACCAGGGTCAAATTGTGTGCACATGCATTCATTTCCTTTTCCCAAGTTGCAACAAGGACCAAAATCAGTCTGATAGGGCTATCTAAGGATTCTAACTCCAAAAGTAACCTAGATAGAGCCTCATTGCCAGTCAAGCATCCATAGCCCTGGTGAGGTTATCAATGTGACCTCCCTAGCATAGCTCTACTACTAGCCAGGCATCCATAACCCCAGTAGAGATACTAGGATACCCTTGAAAAGGTGAACATTTCTTTAGATTTTCAATATTTTCTTTTCTTTTTTCTTTTTGGTATTCTTTTTTGAGATTTTATTTTAAAGATTTACTTTTCACCTTGCAGGCAATGAAGCTCGCACTCAAGGATGAGAACCACAGTAGCACTGGAGTAGAATTATATATTTTTCACCTAGTTAGACCTCCTAAAGACCATATGCAACCTTGGAATTCTTAAGATTTGTGTGAAGATATAAGACCCAGATACATTCTAGAATTTAACTTAATCAAGTGACACTAATTCCCAGCCCATGCAACATTAGATTAAGGAAATATACCAGTTTGAATGATTCTGAAAAGATGATAAGAGTTTGTAAAATAAATCCTAGAGCAGCCCCAGACAAATAGCTAGTTGTACAGATGCAAAAAGCCCAGAGGAAAGTAGGACAACCCCAAAGCAATCAGCAGAGTAGCAGGGAAAACCAACCGAAGAAAACCAAAGCAAACCAAAACCAGAAGAGCAACAAGCAAATAGAGCCAAAACCAAAAGAAACCCAAACCAAAAGCAACAAGCAAAACAATATAAAGGAAACATAATATAATTATGTAAAAGGATAGAGCTGAGAATAGCTCAAGACTGAAAATAATGCTTCAAATACTGCCCATTGATAGGTAGTGGGATATCTCCTACAGTGAGGGTTTTCAAATAGAAAGCATTATCTCCTAGAATTTCTGCAATTTGATAAGGGTGGAGCCAAAGTTCGTCAAATTTTCCATGCTCCCCCTTTTTTTCATGGGCTTTATCCCAGTAGAGAACCAAATCAGAGATTCTAAAGGCTTTCACCTTTGCTCTCCTATTAAACCATTTTTTCACTATACCCTGATGTTTGGCAAAGTTTTCTAGGGCTTTATCTCTTCTCTCTTCAAGGTGTAATAATTCAGTTAAGTGGGCTTCACACTTATCCTCTCCATCATAATATTCATTGATGAATTGCAAGGTAGGGATCTTTAGCTAGATGGGAAAGATAGGTTCCAAGACATACACTAAGTGATAAGGAGAGGTTCCTAAGGATGTTTTATGTCTAGTGCAGTCTACCCAAAGAGAAAATCTGAGTTCGGTATGCAAGTCCTTGGGATTCTTTTCTAATAGTTTTTGGATGATTGTCACCAGGTTTTTATTGGAAGACTCAGCCAAACCATTCCCCTATGGATAGTAGTTAGATGCAAATTTTATGCAAATTCCATGACCATAAGCCCATTTATAAAACTTTAATGATGCAAATGCAGGCCCATTATCACAAACTACAACCAATGGACAACCAAAGTGATTGATAATACTTGACTCCATGAAATTGATTACTACTTCAAAATTACATTGTTTGCATGCAAGAGCTTCAGTCCACCTAGTAAACTAATCAGTTATGGTAAGAATATACCTATGGCCTGTAGATGAAGATGGTTTGATTGGACCTATGAAATCCATTCCCCACTATGCAAATGGTTTTACCTCTATGACAAGTTGAAGTGGAAGAGTTGCACAACTCTCCCTACATGTTGTAGTTTGACACACATGGCAAGTTCTCACATCATGATGTGTGTCCTTGAACAAGGTAGGCCAATAATAGCCTACCCTCAGGATTTGATTTGTAGTGGAAGGTGTTGAACCATGGTTTGTGCCATATTTATCATGAAATTCAGTCATTACTCTCCCTGTCTCTTCATTCCCTAGGCATCTCAAGTAGACACCTTCATGATTTATCTTGTATAAGACAACTCCCTTTATCATAAAACTACCACTCTTCAAATGTAGAGCTCTCCTTTGTACTTAAATAAGGTGTTTGGGACATTACTAATTCAAGAAGTAGTAGATAATGTCATCATACTAGTGCCCCGAAGAAACACCTTCAAGATTAGAATGTTGGGTAACAAGGCTAGGACCCATTTCTTCCATTGTCTTGATCAGTCCCTGCCCTCTTACCAACTTCATGGTTTGAATTTCAATATCATATTCTTGTAACATAGTTACCCACTTGGCTTTGCATTCACCCAACTCATTTTGTATCAACAATACCTTGATTGCAGGATCAAGGACTATAAAAAAGACCTTGTTTCTCAGTATATAGTACCTAAAATTCTTCACATTTCAGATCAAGGCATAAGCCTACTTTTGAACACTAGGATACCTTAATTCAGCATCTTTCAAAGGTGCACTCATGAAGGATATGGGATGCTCATTCCCTTGATCATAATTTTGTGTCAACAAGCTTGCACAGGAGTGATCAGAAGAAAATGAATAGATATAGAATGGCTTACAATAATCAACACTTCCCAAAATAGGGGCCTCAACAATAGCTCTCTTGATTTCTGCAAATGCTTCCTTAGCCTCTGTACTCCATTCAACCTTTGCTTCTTGCTTCAACATGGCATTCAATGGCTTGACTATTTCCGCAAATCCAGTGATAATTTTTTTGACAAAGTTAATCTTTACAAAGAATGACTTCATTTATTTCTTGCTTGCAGGGGGATGAATTTTCAGTATAGCCTCCACTCATTCAGGATCAATGGCAATACCTTGTTCTGAAATAACATGTCCTAACAACTTTCCCTTAGTGACTCCAAAGATGCACTTCTTTGGATTAAGTGAAATACCAAATTCCATGCACTTGGGGAATACTTTGCATAAATCTGCAACATGATCACTTCTCCTCTTGGAAAAGACTATTAAATCATCCACATAGATGATTATGCACTTTTCAATGATGTCCTTGAAGGCAATATCCATATCTCTTTGGAATGTAGCTCCAACATTGATTAATCCAAAGGGAATTCTCTAGTAGGTAAAGGTTCCCCATTTTGTAGTGAAGGAAATCTTGTGCCTATCCTCATATTGGACCATGACCTGGTTGCATCCAGAGTACCTATTCAGAAAGGTCATCATCTGAGATCCATTGAAAACCTGAAGCACCTCATCCAATGAAGGGATTGGATGATTATCCTTTTTTGATACTCTATCTAGGTTCTTGAAATCAACACAAAGTTTGATTTCTCCATTTTTCTTCCTAACTTGAACCAAGTTTTCAACCCATGTTGAATGTCTTACTGGGAATATGATTTGTGATGAGATTAGCTATTGCAATTCCTTCTGAATAATGGGCTCTATCAAATCATTAATTGGTCTTTGTCTTTTCCTAAATGGCCTAACATTTGACTTGAGGGGGATAGTATGTGTAATGATCGAAGTGTCATATGTACTCAAGTCATCATAACTCCAGGCTATCACATCTTGATATGTGTCAAGACACCAATAATTCCTTTCCTCTCCTCTGGAGTGCACACCTTATCAATAAAGACATTGTTGACATCACTTTGGGTCCCTATGTTGTATGTCTCACTCTAACAATTGAGGGACTCCCATTTAATTCTCTGCTCTTCATCTCTGATCTTATCCAAATCAAAGATCCTTTCCAATTTCACCATGCCTCTTGGGATGGTATTAGTCTTCAGATTGAGGACTCCTTCTAGGTCAATTTCAGCCTCTTGAGGCTAAACCTCACCAATTAATTCAGAAGAAAAAACATCACAAGTAGTGATAAAATCAAGAATATGCTTATCATCTTCAAATACCTGAAAATTGGTGAAATCGTCAGACACTGAGACTACTAGAACAAGTTCCACAGTGAGCTTCTTTAAGCCTAAAAGTGATAAGGGTTGCAATGTACTTGGTGATTGTGCCAGAGAATCAGTAGTCTAATTCTTACTTCGAGGTATCAGCTGAATGTTGAAAGACTTGTTCAGCCTCTTGATTCTACACATTTCTGGATAAAATCCTAGAAGTTATCTAGAAATCTGAGTTGTCTTTCTGCCTGATCACTAAGTTCCTCTATTTGTTCAAACTGCACTTCAAAGCTATTGGTTTATGATGTGGATTCACTAGAAGAGCCCTGCAACTCTAAGATTTCTTCTGTGTCCAAAGCAAGGGAGGCTAGGACATAGTTCCCATACTAACTTTTGATACCAGTATCTCATTTGAAGTATTCTGATACTTAGTAATGACATACTTCATTCTAGGTTCTCTCTCAATTCTGATATGATTTGGGACTCCTTTCCAGGGGAGCCACATGTGAGAATGATCCATGGATGTGTATCCATTTAGTGCCTTGGTAAAATCTCTACCCAAGCTCAGACCATAAGTGTTAGGAATGTCAACTACCTGAATATTGAGTACTTGTTGCACTCTAGGATCTGAGGCAACTTGCATGCGAATCATGTTCAGTTCTCCTACTATGTTCACCTGTATTTTTTCCAATTGGTTGACCTTCTTTTGGGAGGCTACAAGGGTAATACCAAGAGCCCTATAGATAGAAAATGGCATAACATTTGTGGATTCCCTTGAATCTAGTAGGAAATTATGCAAATTTTTACCAAATATACGAATAGATATAAAAAAAGTAGGGGTTTCCATTTTCCCTTGGAATAAACTCAACTATGAATCAACTTGTGCAACCCAACAATTATCTTTTTCTTTACCCCTATTCCCAAGTTGTGATTGACTAGGAACTTTGGGTGTTTGTGAACTAGGAGGCCTTGCAATTGCCTCATTGGTTGCTACTCCTTGTGTTGCTATACTTGAACTAAAGGACCCTAGGAATATATTTTTGATTTCAAGAACTCTTAATAACTCAAAAGAAGAAAGAGTCACCTTTACTTTTTTGAGTTCCTCAGTGACATATTCTCCTAGCTGTTCCACATTCATGTTAGTGTGGAGCTCCTTGGAATGACCAGTCTTCCTATCTCTTGCTGCATCAACATTGCTTCCTTTGGAAACATATGGTTGTCCTTCTTTTGTGAGGTATTGTGTTGGCACCTGAGGGTAGGATGGATTTTTATTGGCATGTGGATCTGGTGGAGTAGTAAAATTGTGTGGAGGGGAAGATGTAGTAAAAGGTCCTCCAGCTTGTGGATTCCTCTAGGGCATGCTCCTTAGATCATACTTTCTAACAAGTTGCTGAAACATCTACACTTCTTCAACATCAACCTTTCCTTTATCCAATGGTACATTTTCATTCTCAATTTCATAATCAAATAGCTGAGAGATTTCATCTTCATTGAGCACTTGCTCAGCCTCCTAACTCTGGCTACTCGATTCCTCTTATTGTTCATTCTCCTCATCCCTTGGGAAAGGGGCATGATTCAACACCAAAAATGGGGAATCATAGGGATTTGAGGGAACCAATTCTTGGCCAATGGATTTTTTCTCAACTTCATATTGAAAGATGGAAGAAACAGTTTGAAATTTAGGGTAGTCAAGGTTAGAGTGTTGGCTTGTCTTATGAAGCCTAAACCATCTAGAAAAAGCGACCTCTTCTAAGTACACATCACCTATAGGTTTCTCTGGATTGGAAGGTTGATCTAGTGGAGTGGGGACTCCTCCATTGTAAGGCCCAATGTTCCACAACCTATTCTACCTAGGTGGTTGTCTTCTTTCAAATCCTTGTCCACCTTGTTGAATCCTATCAAAGTTCTAACCAGAACCTTGCCCTCTTTCAAAGTTCTGACCAGAACCTTGTCCTCTTTCAAAGTTCTAATTTTTGTCATTGTGTTTCCCTCTATTATAACTTGATTGCATGCTCATATGTTTATCTTGGAGTTGATTATTCTGGTTCCTCATGTAGGTTACCTCCATGTTCAACTTCTTCACCATCTAACCTTTCCTTATCAGGATTATTGTAAGGGACTGGATTCATAATGTTTGGGGGTATCCTAACACTCCTCCAGGACTAGTAGACTGATTCAAAACTTTTGAGTTCTACAAATATGTAGGGAAACTATCTTGTGACTTTGAATGGAGGGGATGGTTAGCATTTTCTAGGGATAACCGGGTATTGATTGGACCTGGTTTATTGGATGACCTAGGTGAGGGACCAAAGGCAACTATGGAATAGGATTCATGATAGGCGTGTGATTGGCCAGATCTTGGTTGAGAGATTGGACTTGGCTTGCATGAGCAGCTGGTCCCAGAGATGGAAGAGGTCCTTAAAAGTGTTGTCTCAAGTCTATACTGACCTTAACAACCTTTGTATATGTAGTGAGCAAGGTAGTCGAGGGATTAGTCCTCCACTTAAGGAAGGTGGATGTAAGGTTGTCAAGGGCTTCGAAGTAGATCTCTAGGGCAGTGTCCTCATTTCTAGCATAAGGTGCTTGAATTATAGTGTATGCTTAGTGGAACCTATTGTTGAATGATCCTATAGGCTAATTAACCTCTCTTTTTACCCCAGTAAACTGCATTTATAGGTCATTAGCACTAAAGGGAATCTTAAATTTCAGCAAAAATGCAACCTCAAGCTCAACCTAGTTAGAGATGGATGTAGTAGGTAAATGATTATACCAATAAAAGGCCTCCTCTCCTAGAGAATAGTGGAAAAATCAACATGCAACATCCTAATGATTAATCCCTCTATGTCTCGAACAAGTTTGAAAGATCCTAATGTGCTCTTTTGTTGTTCGATTTGGGTCATTCGTGTGAAACTTAGAGCAAAAATGCTCAGGGTTCTTGGGCATAACATTGTAGTTGTTGAATGTCAGAGGTGATGGGTTATTAGCTAAGAAATCCATTGGTGGAGGTGGTAATGGTCGATGGATGAATAGTTGGGGTTGTGGAATGAAATTAGTCTCAGAATCAAATGAAGATGAGGTGGATGAGGGTGAGTATGTTGGAAATGATGGACTGGATGATGGTTCATGCCTTCTTCTTGTCCTTTTTGACCTGGTTGGAGGTGGCAATTCTTGAAACTCTTCTTCTCCTAATATAGATCTGGTTCTCCTTATAAACCTCTCAAGAGAAATGGAATTTAGAAAATGCTCCATCTTGCTCATTCTAGGCCCTCCTTCTAGCGCCAATCCTGTTGTTTGGTGTTTCTTCACATCAACAACTCAGACATAATACAAGTTATCCTATCTCTCTTGAAAGGTTGATGTCTATGAACAAAGAGATAACCCCAACGTCTCACGGGTGACAGGTCATGACAATGCAGTAGAACAAACCTAGTGATAAAATGTGAAAATGTTAGTAATCACAAGGGGTCTTACGCACAAATGCTGAGAGCTCTAAACTCATCAAATTTTAAGATATGGTGATGCTCAAATTTCTAGTTCTGCCCAAACAATAAAGAAACAACAAAAGATGTAGGTTTCAAAACTCCTAATGTTAACATTACTTCTAAAATTAACCATGCAAATGATGAAATACTTGGAATGGACCAATCCCTTAAACTAGTTTCTAGTCAACTTAGGCTATACCTACAATCTTGCAAAAAATAGGGCAATATTCTAAGGTGTTAAAGATTTTCAGACTGTGGGCATTCATTCAATAAGACTGAATGAATATCTACAATTGAACTAAGCACATGAATATGAGGTACAAGTTGACCTTGCACACCATTCCCACAATCAAGAAGCTTCCCAAAGTATGAACTAGGGATTGCTACAACACTTCAAGCATTAAATCACAAGCATTACTAACTAAACCTAAGATATATCCAAACATTTCCAAGTGATTTAAAAGATATTATAAGAACCATGCAAGATTATTCAATGCAAGATAAGGCACTAGCCATAACACAATGTCTACACTTTGTATTAAATCATCACATTTACAACAATTCCAGTCTGTTACATCACTTGCTTGAAATGTAAAAAACTAACTGCTACTCAATTGCTAAATCCATTGTTTACAAGTCTTTTGACTTAGTCTGCTCAATCCAAATTGAACCTTTACAAATGAGGCATAGTGCCAAACTTATAGAAACATGTCCATGTGAACCCGAGCTAGGGTTACAAAGAAGCCCAGCCACCAACCAAATCGGCCCTGATAGCCAACAATAACTCACCGTCCAACATTGAACGTAGCCAAAGCCCCTTCAGATCAATCTAGGATCACACAAACTTAGGGTAAGGCACCTCGATCCATGCCCACCATTAATGCTTCACTTGCATAAATAGCAACTTATATGAAACCAAAGATCGAATAGAAGCCAAAGATCAAATCCGAGCTAGGCAAACAAATGACTCAAATCTAGTCGAACTAGGATGAGCCTCTCCATGTCACATCTTCCTGCCATTAATGGCCACTAGAAAAATCAACCTTGTGTGTAGGGATGTGTTTCGTCTAATAGCAGTTGTAAAACACACGACTGCACCTGTAGATTTTACTAAATATTCAAGGTACATCCAACAAACCTAGCTTGATCTAACCTGCATTCAAACGGGCCACCATTAATGCTTAATACATAATCAAAATCCAAGAAGGTCCATTAGAGTTCCTAAGGAAATAAAATCATGCACAAACCCAAGCGAAAGTAGAACCAAAGACAGGCGGAGGCGGAGCCATGAGCAAAACAGGAACAAAGACACAAAACAGGTAGAGCCAGAGGCGGAACGGGAACGAGAACCGAACTGTGAACTTTTCCAAAGTTCAAAGTTAAGTTCCATCCTGGTACTAGTTCTGGAAAAAGAAAGGAAGACCAAAGAAAACCCAAAGGAAAGAAACCAACTTGAAGGAAAAACATAATGAGACATCAAAGACGTGGAAGTGGGAAGCAGAGCCAGAATGGGAACGAGAACCGAACCATGAACTTTGTGAAAGTTTAGAGTTAAGTTCCATCTTGATTCCGCCTCTGAAAAACGAAGGAAAAAGCGAAGCGAAGAAAACCTAAGGGAGGAAAACAGACCTGAAGATCAAAAAGAAACAAAACAACAGAAAAATCAAGAATGTGGAAGGTGGAGCCAGAACGGGAACAAAAACCAAACCGTGAACTTTGTGAAAGTTCAAAGTTAAGTTCCATCTCAGTCCCACCTCCAACAAAATGAAAAAAGTGAAGAAAAATAAAACCTAAGGGAGGAAAGCAACCCTTAGGACAAAAACAAAGAAAATGAAGAAGGAGGCAAAAGAGCGGGAAGCAAAGCTAGAACAGGAATGAGAACAAAACTGAGAACTTAGCCAAAGTTCAAAGTTAAGTCCCATCCTGATTCTGCCTCTGGAAAAACAAAAGGAACAAGGCAAACAAAGGAAAACCTAAGGGGGAAAATCAACCCTTAGGACCCAAGAAAAACACCAAGGGGAAAAAACAAAAGGCAAAAGAAGACCACCCTAGAGAGGACATCCGCAAGACTCCAAAACCACTAGGAACTCAATACAAAGGCACCCACAACCAGGCAAGCACCAAAGACTAAAACCCCGAATTTTTAAATGTAAGCACAAAAGAGGGGGCAAACCATAGAAATGGGCCAAAAGGGTAGGCCAAGAGAGGGTCCCCACTTTCAATGGGGCATGTATGCAAAACTGCACAACACGCACCACAAACCTCCGACTTCTATAGTTGGGTTTTTCATAACTCAAGAAATGGGTGAAAATTTTAAGTATTGAACATTTTTGTGCCTTTAATATCCAAGTCTCCACATGCCTAAATAAGTTAGATCCAAAATGACTTAGTTTTGTAGCATTGTGAAAAGTTGTTTGTGGATGGCCGGGTGTGGGATGTCATTCCATCCACGTTGTTTTATGGAATAGACTTGTCTGAATTCCAACTTAGTGGCTTCCACACTTAGTTTTCCCACATTGGTCATTCCTTGGAAATTTAAAGTGTTGTTATTCATGCCTTAGAACCATCATTTCCCTACGTGCCTAAATAGATAAATCCAAAAATAACTAAGTATTTGGGCTTTATCGAAATTCTATGCGGGTATGTTGTTGACCAATGTCGAACCTTCTGGCTTCCCCATTGCTCTAGCCCATGAGCCTCTGGCTTCCACATTGCTTCAACCTCAAAAGTCAAATCCCCTCAAAAGTCCATTTCCCTAAATGGAAAATTTCTCGAAAAGGAAAGTTTCTCAAAATGAAAAATTTCTTGAAAAGGGAAGTTTCTTGAAAAGGAAATTTTCCCAAAAAGAAACTATCCCAAAATGGAAATTTTCTAAAAATGGAAATTTTTCTCAAATGGAAAATTTCTTGAAATGGAATTTTTTCTCAAATGGAGGTTTAAATTATGATATATTTTGACATAGGTGCTTCTGCCAATGCGTAGAGGGATAAAGGATCAATTCATTAAAGGAAAAACATATGAAACTGTGCCATTTACTGGAGGGAGGAGTAAATGAATTAAATGGTCAAGTTGAACATGCATATGGATTCATGCAAGGCCTTATTCACTATAGAAAAATATGAATATTCAATTAAAATCTACATGAGAATTCGTGCCTACCAACGAGAAAGGTGAATTTAAACAAGACTATAAAGGATGTTGTTTTCACTTACCTATAAGGAGCTAATCACCAAAAGCAAGGAAGAGGATATTTGTTTCTCTATGGGTCAATTATGTAGCCAAATCACCTGATTAGATGTAAAAGAGGCATGTATTGCCAAAATTTGATTTACTTCAAATATTTAATGTTGATTAAATATGGGCTCTTGAATTGGATTCAATCCTGGCCATTGATTTACAATGTAACATCTATAAAAAGTTGGTAGTTTCTCACTTGTAAGGGGAGAATTCAGTAGTAGGAGTAGAACGAAAGAAAATAAGCTAGTTTAGGAGAGGGAAGAACTAGAGATTGTTAAGAAAATGCTAGAGAAATTAATCTAGATAGGTCATTGATTTGGTGAATTTTTGTGTTAAGATTGAAAGTGTTTTGTTTTCTTGCTTCTTCTTTTTCTACTGAAATGTTAGTTTCAGTCATTTCATAATAATGGTGAAATGTTAAAGATGTTTTGATAAATCTGCTACTCATACCTTTTGTGATTTTGTGATTGTAAATTGCTTTGTAAGGTTAGTATGAGCCAAATATTGCATTAAGTTCAACTATGAATGTTTTATTCATGTCACACCAATTATGGGGTGTATGAATGAATGCTTATAGGCTGAAAATATTTTAGTTTTTTTTTAAGATTGCACCATTTCGATGTAGTTGTAGGCCTATCCTTGGTCAAGAAGAAATAGGCTTCATGCGGATTTGTCCATCTACAACATTAGCCCTTATTACGATTGATCTTAGGAGTTAGATTAAGATCTCTCTCAACCCTATCTTTTGATCTTTCTTTGGATTAGTTTTAGAATCAAAAGCATCACCAAACTGCCACATTTGATGAAAAGTCATTTTTAGATCATTGATCTAGAAATTTTAGTTTGGGTCTACATACTTTTTCAAATTTCACAAAACCCTCATATGAGTTTAACATTTCTAGCCTTGTTGAATTATAAGCCCCCTCATGATTACTAGAAAATCACATCATCACTAGCTATTTTTTGTATTGTCAACACCTAACCTTATAAGCCTTGGGGTTGTTTTCTAATTTTTTTCTAAAGAGAGTCACCTTTCAAGAGAGGCAGAGCACTTGTGTTTTATTTATGTTGTGTAGTGCTAGAACACTCATCAACAAAATTGGCAATAGAGGGAGGGGTGAGCATAAGAAACAATGTTAGAAGATGAATGAGCCTTCATGTACAAATATGAGATATGATAGACCTCTTTATAAATTTAGAAAATCAAAAATATGAGTTTAGATGGGAGGGAAACAATCTCATATTTCTTGTTGTGTAGAGAGTCATCAAATCAATATTGTTCAACTTCGAGAATCTTTGGATAAATGGTTGTATCTTAAGAGTCTTAATAATTTACATAACTTTGCACTATCAAACCAATATAGAATTTATAATACCTATAGGAACAGTGATTTGGAATGTTTGACCTTTTTGGATAGAATGTAAATGGATTTGTAGGGGAAATCTTCTTCTAGGACTTGCATAAACCATTAGCTCTTGTAGATTCGGGAGAGGAATTTTCCAATGTTGCAATCAAAGACTTTAGGGGGCTAGATAGAGACAACTAAGTATTGATTTAATGGATTATTTTTGGAAGATATAATGTTGAATGGTTGGTGTAGGGTGTATAATGCACCTCATTCAGAGTCTACTTGTCCTTCATGTGAAGACATAATCAATCAAATCAAGATTTGTTTCGATGTAAGCACATAGGAATCATCTACAAAGCAATTTGAATTCATTGAGTCAAGTGAATACATTATAGATTATAGTACACATATAGAGATGAAATCAGAAAAATCTATAGTAGAAAATATTGAAACACTACAAAAGATGTTGAAGACAAGAAGGAAGAAGTTGAAAGAATGAGGACAATATAAATTAATGATGAGTGTTCAAACAAAATAGAACTTAAAGATGTTGTATCTATGGTAGAGGGTAACCAAGAACCTGAAATAAGACATTTAGATGAGCCACATGAGGATAAGGTTGTTGATAAAATTTATTTTACAAGTAGCAATGAAGATTTCCTATTGGTGGTATATAATGAATGTGTCACAAGACTTATGAAAGATTGGTCAGGTTTACAATATGAAGTAAATTTGGAGGAGTTGTTACTACCAATTTGGTGTAAAATACATAAGTTGGCACACTCAAAATTTCCATACTCAATCTACCAGGAAGCAATTAGGAAAATTAAATGAATAGAGAAGCCAAATGTAAAGTCCTTGGAAATTGCTTTGAAAAGTATATCAGTTGTAACAAAACCTGAATAAGGTGATGGGTCGACTAAGTGTAGTTCACAAAAAGATTTTGGGATAACAACATAAAAGGAATGGTATAGTCTAATAGATCTAATTGTTGAGCCATCAACTGGTAATCACGACTCCTCTCCTTTTTAGAATGACTTGCATATGCTCAAGGATTAGAATAATGATATATACCCTAAATGATGGAGGAGAATCCTTGAGTGTAGAGAAATCTTGTATCAACCAAAAATAGTTATTTCCTTGCATTGCATTCAATAGTAGTTTCAATAGTTCATTCTTCATTTCACCACATCCTTGTTTCTTAGCTCGTAGAGTAGGATATATCATCTACACATTGACATCTATCACATATCTAAATTTCACATTATTTGTAGTTGTTTGTTGAAATTTATTGCTTTCACAATTTTATTATGTTACCAATCAGAGCATTTGTGGATGACTTGTTCTAGATTTCTTAGTTTGGACCTATTCTAGATCACGCAGAGCTTAATGCGACATCATACAAGAATTGTGGGTTCATTGGGACCTATCTTGAAGATTCATAAGTCAATTCATTGTGCGTGGAGCTAATGCTTCATATCTTAAGGCCAACATTCATATTTGATCATTCATCAGGTTATTAACCATTGTGGCTAACATGGACCTATATTGTAGCTTGAGAAGAATATTTATACACATTTTGTAATTATTATAGATCATAAGTTATTAAATTTTAGTTAGATGTTTTAGGATAATTACATATTTTACATAAACCCTTCGGGGGCATGTAATAAGGCCTATTGGCCAATAGTGTTGTTGAATTCCCTTGTGGACAATGTTGCGTCTAATAATTCCATATTAATGAAGATTCATGTTTGCATATCAATTTTTTGTGTTATTTTTGTTGTGTTGACTCATTGCTACATGGTTCAGACTGTTCCTTCTGGAACCCTCCTACCATGACTGCACCAAGTGGTATCAAAATGAGTTTTTGATTCCTGAAGGAATTCCTTTAGGTGAATAGTTTTGGCACATGGATTATGGTGTTGTAATTGATGGAAACCTAAGTCCTTGATCCGGTTCGTACTTCAATATTTGTTCATACCGGGAGACAAATTGAAGAACAGGGTATCTGACTAAAGTTGAGTTTGTCAATCCATTTGCATTACTAGTTTATCAGTTCCAATTGTGGATCTCAAGGAAGGTTGTTGGGTATCTAGAATATCTTATCCTCGAGTTTTGTTCTATCACATCAATTGGTGTACAAGTTAGGAGATCTGGTTGACTGATTTTCTGTTTAATAGTGCTAGAAGGATGACTAAGTGAATGTGGCATGTTGTGGATGTTCGAGGTGAAATTGTTTGAAGTATTCTTGGGTTTGAGGAATTTTTTTTGGATCCTCACTATGTTGTGGCCAACTTTCGATGGTGTGCATTGAAAACCATTTGTGGATTAAGCCGACGGTTGGAAAATATTTTATGTTTTATTGAGGCAGACATATGGATTAAATATTTTGTTGCAAATATATATAAGAGACCATTTATATAATTTTGGTATGTGAATTAAGTGTGCAAAGTATGATGCAAAATTCAAAAGGATAGTAGAGATATTATGCATAGTTTCAATTGTGCATAAATGGATTTGTGATGCAAATGAAAGTAGACATAGAAAAAGAGCAAAATTAGCCAAGCGAGACAAGAATGCAACTGATGACTTAACTGAAACTATAATAAGGAATTAGCAGATGCTATTCTCTCCATTCAAATATTCTGGATGTAATCCAAATCTTTTGTAAGACAGTGAGTCTTCTTTTTGTATCTGAGTAGTGAGCTCTAGGCACTACGCCTGAATGCATGTGCATACCGCATTTGTAAAACAATTATATTTGAGTATTCAAATTATGGATTGACCTCCACCATGGTTTTTCCCCTAATAGGGTTTTCACGTAAAAATACTTGTGTTATGGTGTTTTGGATGATTGGTTTACGTGCTTGCATATTTCTTTCGGTTTAATGTTGTAAGTGGTTTAAAGATCAAATTATTAAAGTTAAATTTTGCAGAACACTGATTCACCCCCCTCTTAGTGTTCCTTGATTCAAACAATTGGTATCAAAGCCTAGTTCCTCAGAAGAAGTTTAACAACTTGAGGTGGATCTTGGAATGTAATGGACTCTGGTAGTCTTCAACAACAACTTTTGGTGGCACTTGATGATCTTGATCAGTCCAAAGAAGAAGTCTAGGAATTGAAAGAAAGTCTTAAGGATGCTGAGAAATTCATTTAGATGTTGAGGGATCAGATTATTAAGTCCAGGGATAAGAGAAAGGATCTATGTGATCAAATTAAGCAAAAAGAGAGAAAAATCATGGATGATGTTCACCAGAATCAAAACTTGAAGGAAATAATTGAAGAATGTGAAAATCTTTCCAGTGATAATGCTACCTTAAAGCATGAGATGGAATATATGGTGATGAAGTTGACTAAGGAGAATATTGCCCAGTCCTTAAAAGAAATATTTAATGAATGGAGTGGAATTAATGGAGGATTCATTCAGTTGGAGATTGAATTGCAACAATCTAGATACAATTAAGAAGAGCTTGAAAGAAAAATTGTTATTCTCAGGGATAAACTTGCTACTACAAATGAATACAAGGAGAAGTTCAAGATTAGCTCAGTTAAGCTTGATGAGCTAACACAAGGCTAGAAGAATGGAAATGACAAGCGAGGTCTTAGATATGACAAAGGAGAAAGTTCTAGATCTAGACAAAGGAATTTCAGGCAAGGAAATCAGATGAACAAAGCAAAAATAATTTCGATAAGGTAACCTAATGCTCAAAATTTTAATGGATACTACTTTTATTGCAATAAATTTGGTTATATGGTTGTTCAATGTAGAAGTAAAATGAAATCGAGTGATCCATAATTCTCTAGTCATTGTTTCAATTGCAATAAGTTTGGTCATAAGTCAATTGAATGGAAAAATATGTCAAACAACTATGTCAATAGAAGGAATGTTAAATATTATACCTGTGGAAGATTTGGGCATATTGCTAACCAACGTAGATTAAGAAGAAATCAATGGAATGACTGGTCTGGACAAGTAAATTTTATGTGTTACAATTGCAACAAATATGATCACATTGCAATATTCTACATAAACAAAAATATGGATAGAAGGGGTCTGACATACAAAGGCAGAAATACACAAGAAGCTGATAAAGGAAAAGGGAAAGTGAATATGGATGTAATAAGAGATTAGATGAAGAATACATGGGTGAAGAAGAGTCCCTCTATTGCATGAAATGAGCTAGCACCAGAACCTACTTTTGGTAATTCCTCTGGGAATTGATTTCAGGCCATTGGCCTAGGGGAGTTTTTCAAGAAAATATTTTTCCCCTGTCTGTAGTTGGTGCTGAAATGCGAAAGATTGTCAACAACTGTATTAATGATTTAAAAATGCATTGGAAAAGACTTATAAATAAATTCAAGAAATTGAAGGTCCATTGAAGAAGTTTTCTCTCGCTGACTGAGAGAATAGGGTATCTAGAACACCTAGGGAACAAGCATTTAATACAACAAAAAGTTAAGTGTACGAGTTATTAAAAAAAAAAGTTGGAACCCTCATTTTCCACTTTATATTGAAGAAAATAAGGAGAGCACTCTGCAACAAAATTTTGAAAACATGAAGATAATTCAACAGTGAAATCCTAATCCATTAGGTACTTTAGTTGTATTGAGAAATTTCCATTTAATTTGGTGTGCAGTTGAAGAACTTCTTTGATAGAAACAAGACATGAGTACGAAAGCTAAAATGGAACAAATCAAAGGAATGATAAACCTAGATGAGTATAGTTGTGAGAAGGTTAGAGTTGTAAGAGACATGTTGTCACTCGATGAACTGAAATGGTTGAAAGAAGCAAAACACAAAATCTTGGATATTTGGAGTGAATTCCCCTATTTCATGAACGTAGAAATTGTTAAGTTTATTCTAGAAAAATTGAATGATGATTTTCTAACTTTGGATAAACCCTACCATATCTCAAAATAAGCGATTGGAACTGTAACTGGGTTATGCAAAGTTGGGGATGTGTCGAGAAAGAAGTAAATCTAAAATAAATAAGTTGAAACCTTAACTGGAGTTATTGGAGATCAAATGGAATTAATAATCTCAACAATCAGAGATTCAGTGACAAGGTAGATTATGCATGCAATATCTTACAAAATACTTTTCAAAAAAAGAGGTGTAACTTTGGCAGGTGTCATTTACATTTCACACAAGATGATAATGGAAGATCGAGATTTTGAACTTTGTAGATTACTAAAAGATCAACAGATGGAGAATGTACAATTCAAAAATATTACAGATTACCCTTTTAGGTTTGGTACTTTGGTTATATTTCTTGTGATGTATTTTCTGAATTGCTTACCACAGAACAACAACGCAATATGGGAAGGGAGTGAACTAGTTTGTAAGAAAATTTACATACACTCTAACAATTTGGTAAACTATGATCAATTATATGAAAGTTTCTTTAAAGGTTTGCTAGGAAAGTTTGGCTCAATTGGTATTCCCCTTCTGATAAGGGAGCTTGAAGTTGGTTCCTCCTCTAGTGATATGGAGAGAAAGAAGAAAAGAGAAAAATAAATTGTTGTTTTTACTCCTTTGGCATGCAAGACTCCGAAGGGAAAGGAAAAGAACATGTGATTGTAGATATACCAAATGAAAAATCTGATAAGGAAACTGAGGACACCCAAAGAAAATAACTAGAAAGAATCGAACCAGAACAAGAAAAGGAAATGATATGAGAAAGTGAAGATGAAGGTAATTTAACCAAAGAAGAGCTATTACAACTTATTCATGAGGAATATGGAATGCAGAAAATCACAAACATATGGTCTATCAGACTTCATATGAGAAGGACATGATTTTAATCATACTAAGTGCTCATCTTGTGTACAACCATATTAAATTAGAGAGTGATATTTTACATAATAAGTTGCTAGAAGAGATAATTGAATGCATCAAGGAAATCATGGACTTTGAGTCTCAGAATAAGGAAGAAGAAGAAGTAATTTTACACCTGAAGAAGAAGTACAAATTATTGCTCACCAAGCTAAAAAGGCACATGAATCAGCTATGGCAATGCATAAACACAACAAACAACATCTACAACTATTGTCTTCAATCGCCTCATGCAATCAACAAGTACAAAGAAAGGTAAAAAAAAATTGAAACAGAGCTGAACAATATTGGACAAGAATTTAACATGTTTCAGGATCAAGATGGTGCAATTAAGAAAAGGATTCAAGAATTATAGATAGAGCATACAAATGTTCAAAATACTAGAAACAGGATTGTTGACACCTTTTGGAAATTGAAGAACATAACAGAATGCAGACTGGAATAGTTGATTGAGATACTAAGGAAAGGAGAGATATTAGAAGAAGCCATCACCATTCCAAAATCCCTCATCAAGATTAATCAACCGGACATCTGAAAACAATAGTGTGATCATAATCACCGGGATTGCATAGAAGCATGGAACAAGTTTCTTCTTGAGATGAAGGAAAATACAAAATAATCTTATAACACAAGTAGTGCTTGTATTTCTTCAAAATTTTGAACTAGTTTTTGAATAAGTAAGTTTCTGGTTACACTCCAAAAGGGATTACTGTAGGAATTTTTTTTTGGTTTTTCATTGATGTCAAAGGGGGAGAGAGAGCAGTGAAATTTGGCTTATAAAATTCAAGGGGAGTTGTTTCAGCTATGACTTTTTGAAGTCTTGAAGGATTGCAGTATGTTTGTTTTGACACAGTATTTTTTCACTAAGTGTTTCCATCAATGCCAAAGGGGGAGATTGTTGGAATATGGCTTCTGGTGTTGTCATTGAGGGAAACCTAAGTCATTGATTTTGTTCACACTTCAGTACTTGTCCATATCTAGAGACAGAGTGGAGAACATGGTATCTAACTATAGTTGAGTCTGTTAATCCATTTGCACTACCAATTTATTAGTTTGTATTGTGGATCTTAGGGAAGGTCATTGGGTATCTCGAATATCTTATTCTTGAGTTTTGTGCCCTCGTATCAATTGGTGTATGAGTTAGGAGATTTGGTTGATTGATTTTTTGTTTAAAAGTGTTAGAAGGTCGACTAAGTGAATGTGTGTGTTGCAGATGTTCAAGGATTATTTTTTAAGTATTTTTCAGGTTTGAGGATTTTATTTTGGGTCCTCACTATGCTATGGACAACTTTGGATGGTGTGCATTGAAAATGATTTGTGGATTGAGCCAATAGTTAAAAAATATTTTATGTTTTATTGAAGCCAAAATATGGTTGATTAAATATTTTGTTGCAGATATATATATGTGATCATTTATATCATTTTTGTATGCGAATTAAGTGTGTGAAGTATGATGCAAAATTCAGAAGGATAGTAGAGTGATTATGCATAGTTTCACTTGTGCATAAATGGATTTGTTATGCGAATGAAAGTAAACAAAGAAAAATAAAAGAATCAACCAATTAAGACAAGAATGCAACTGATGAGCTTGACTGAAACTCTAATTAGGAATTAGCAGATGTTATTCTCTCAGTTCAAATCTTTTGGATGTAATCCAAATATTTTGTAAGATAGTGATTCTTATTTTTGTATCTAAGCAGTGAGCTCTAGGCAGTGTGCCTAAATGCATGTGCATTCCCCATTTGTAAAACACTTACTTTTGAGTACTCAAATTGTGGATTGAACTCAACCATGTTTTTTACCCTAACATGGTTTCCACATAAAAATCCTTGTGTTATGGTGTTGTGGATGATTTATTTATGTGCTTGCATCTTTCTTTCGATTCAATGTTGTAAGTGGTTTAAAGATTAGATTAATAAAGTTAAATTTTGCAAAATAGTGATTCACCCCTCCCCTCTCAGTGGCAGGCTTGTGATCTCTTATAATTTTCCCTTGTGGCCAATGTTACATCTAAGAATTCCATATTAATGAAGATTAATGTTCGCATTTCAATTTTTTGTGTTTTTTTTGTTGTGTTGACTCATTGCTACATGGTTCAGACTGTTCCTTTTGGAACCCTCCTACCGTGACTACACCAAGTGATATCAGAATGAGTTTTTTATTCCTAAATGAATTCCTTTAGGTGAATAGATCATTAAACTAAGGTAAATTGCATTTTTTTTCAATTGATCATTCATTATTAGGCAATTGAAACCCTTGTAGCTAGATTATTGAATTGAGGTAGTTGCACTGATTTGAGGGGAGATATGTCTCCAAGGAGAGTGCTTTCTATGGAAAATGTTGCTAGAAGAATGGATAAGATGTTGGAGATGATATGTGAGACGTGAGTTAGGTTAAATTTTGTTGAAGAAGATCAAAGGTGAGGCATAATCCCTAGGTAGAACAATGAAAGTGATGATGAAGCAAACTATGTGAATCAAATGGTAAAAACCCTAGACGAAGAACAAGATAAATCAGGTCAAGTAAAGATATTGAAATAAATCTCAAAGATTGACAAGAGACCTAGAGTTGAAATTAAATATTACATGGTAAATTTAAATCCTAAAGAATTAATTGATTGGATTAATGAAATGGAAGAATACTTTGAATATGAAGAAATTGAAGATCCTAAAAGAGTTAGATTTGTGAAAAAAAAGTTGAAAGGTCATCCTGCATTATGGTGGAAAGAATTTCAATTAGACCGAAATAGAAGAGGCAAATAAAGAATCATCAAATGGTATAGAATGTTGACCAAGTTGAAGAATCAATTCATACCAACATATGATGAACTGGAAAAGTTGAAAATATTGTAGAATCTGAGACAAAAAGAAAGATCTGTGAAGGAGTACACTGAAGAATTCTACAAAATGATAATCAGAGTTGGTCATAGTGAAGAAAGAAAATAAAAGGTTGTCAGATATATCAATGGAATGAGAAAAAACATTCAAGAAGAATTGAGCTTGGTAAAGATGACATTTGTTGAAGAAGCATATAAATTTTCATTGAAGGTTGAAGACAAGTTGAACAAGAAGTTTGAACAAAGGTAGAGAAGTGCAAGAGGAAGATTTCAAAATAATAGCACCCAATCCAAAGAAAGAAGACCATATGTGGAGAAAATTAAATATGTAAAACCATACCGGAGTGAAGAAAAAGATGCTAGATCATATCACCAAGGAAGAGAAGATAAATTTTTCTACCATAGCAATAAATGAGGTCATAATTCTTACTACAATGATGGATTCTAGAGAGATGGAGGAAGATCTGAGAGAAGACCATTCAGAGGAACTTGTTTCAAGTGTGAAGGTTCAAAAGAAATAGGGAATTTGAGTGTCATCAAGGAAGTATCAAAAAGAAACTTGAGCATACCAGAAGAGAAAAATATGTGGATGAGGAGCATGTTGGATCCCCTAATTTAGTGGGAAAATGATAGGGTGGGGTACACTCACTGTTCCATGCTCTGGGTCCTTGTTTTCAAGATCTCCTTGGTGTCTTTCTTCACCATCTGAACCTATAGGACCTTCATCATGTCTAGGTGCCCCTATTTCTTCTAGCCAACCCTACTATCATGTCAAATAAGCTTACTTGGTGCACTACCTCTTATTCTTCCCTTAGCCTTCAATCTTCCCTAAAGATTAATTCTCTCCATTAACTCTGTTAAACTTTGCAGGGGTTTTGATATGTTTCCAAGGGCTTCTACTCATCTCCCTAGGGTTCTTGACAGTTCCCCATACTCCATTTATCATTCGCTATCTCCAAACCCTCATTTAGGGTTTTTAGGCTACTAGCCCAAGAGTCCTAATTAGGCCTCCAACTCCGAGAAAATTGACTTTCATTCCCAAATTCTCTGAAGACAAATCAATCTTTCCTTGAGGGTCTTGATACCTTAGCCCACCTCTCAAAGATTTTTGGTGCCTTAGGTCCCCACTATCCGTACAACTCCATAAACTTGAACTGACCAAGGATTTGGGCCTTTTTAGGTCTTTTCATTGTATTTTGCAGACTGTCAAGAGTTTTTTCACATCAAACAAGTTGATGAGGCTTCCTCCTTCTTGGTAATACTTGGAAAGGAGTTCACCTACCCTTCCCACACCATGTTTTTCCTGGAGTTTTCCACCCCTGCACGTTAAGTGCCTTTTTCTCCCTGTCTCTCCTAGCTAGGCACTATCAAGCTCACCTAGGAGTAGACTGTCTTTATGCTCCCTGAAGTCCTATCTAATCCTAAACCTACTATAATTACAACCATGGATTCTAGCCTCATTTCCCAAAATATCATACACCAGGTACAATGGGAAAGAGAACTAAAACCCCATTCTTGCTTGGTTGCCAGTCAGATCAACAACTCAAAAGGAAACAAAAAAACTACCACACACACCTGCAAAATGAACACACACTCTAAATGCTACCACCAAATCTTAGAACATAACAAATAATTCAAACTAAAACAACTACAGAGCCATGATTGCTCCTGATCACACAAAAATTCAAGCAAACACAAAATTTTCCTTATTGTTCTCTCTATCCACTCTTAGCATTCATCAAATTTCAAATTACAGAAGTTCTCAATGCCTTCCATCCTTGCTCACAAGTTGAAGCATTCCCTAAATAGAATCTCCAATTCAGTTAGGGTCGAGCCCCAACTGTTCCATGGCTAGTTGTGGCTTTCCATAAGCTTTATTTTCAAAATTGTAAAACAATTTATCACCTAGGGAGGTCTACAAGGCCAACAAACATCTTTGTAGCCAAACCCTAATCTAGTAGATGTCAACATGACCTTATGATTATAAAAAAATTTCTCAAATGCCTCTAAGGCACAAATCCAAGGAATGGAAGGGATTTTCCATATGTTAACTAAACAAGTTATTAAGTCTTGACCTTCTGATTACCCTCCTAGATGATTGACTTTGGGGTGCTCCTGCATCATTCTCCCCCTCAACACAAACAATAAGGAATGTGAGGAGAGAGTAGAGAGATATCTATGCCTTGCTTCTTGCACTGAGCTTCATCCACCCATGTGGCCTCATATTCTGGCTTGTCCTTCCACTTGATGAGGTGCTCCATGTACACTCTCTTCCTTGTAGATTTTTGTACTCTTGACTCCAAGATGCTCTCTGCTTGTAGTTTGTCCATATTAGGTAATGCTATGTTGCTAACATCCTTGAAGACTTCTCTAATAGTCTGATCTATATCATCGATAGATCCCTTGTACCTGATCAAATCAACAACATTGAAAACTGGTGAAATTCCCAAATCAGCAGGTAACTCCACCTTGTATGCATTCTTCCCATACTTGGCTAATATCTCACATGGTCCTACTCTTTTCATTTGCAACTTGGTTGACATTCCCTTCTACACCCTTGATTTTTTAAGGTTAACCATGACATAATCTCCTATTGCAAATTGCACATCCTTCCTTGACATGTCTACCTTGTCTTTCAATTTTTGAGTAGCCTCGGTGACTGTCCTCTTTACCTGCTCCTGAATCTCTTTCATGGTTTAAGTGAAGTCTTCTGCATGTCCACTCCTATTCTCCATAGCTCCTAGATCTCTAAGCTCACATATACCTCTTGGGTGCATTCTATACACAATCTCAAAAGGACTCTTCCCTGTGGTCCAGTTTACACTATCATTATAGGCATACTCAACCTGTGAGATTACCATATTCCAAGTCTGTCCATATTCTTTAGTTAGACACCTTAGTTGGTTACCTAGCACCCTGTTAACTACCTTTGTTTTACCATTGGTCAGAGGATGGTAAGCTGATCCAAAAGATAGGTTGGTAACTAATCTGCTCCATAGAGTCTTCCAAAAGTGACTCATGAATTTAACATCCCTATCTGAAACAATACTTAAAGGTAGTCCATGTATCCTTACAATCTCCTTAAAGAAAAGGTGAGCTATATATCTAACATCATGAGTGGTTTTGCAAGGAATAAAGTGACTCATTTTGCTGAATCTATCCACCACTACATACACACTATCAAAACTAGTCTTGGTCTTAGGAAGTCCTACCACAAAATCCATGCTCACACACTCCCATGGTCTGTTAGGAATGGGTAGGGGTTAATATAGGCCAGAATTACTAGCTCCTCCCTTGGCTTTCATATACAACACATTTCTCCACATACCTCTTGACATCTCTTGCCAACTTAGGCTAATAGTAAAACCTTTGCACTAGTTCTAATGTCTTGTTGATGCCAAAATGTCCACTAAGACTACCATTATGCTTTTCTTGAATGAGGTTTTCTCTCATTGACCCTTTTGGAACACATAACTGATTCCCCTTAAACAACAATCCACTTTGCAAAGTATACTCTGAGTATTGGCTATGAAAATTATTCTCAAAGTCAGTACATACCTTGTAGGCCTCTGAGAAATCTTCATCTTCCCCATAGAGATCCTTGAAACTCTCCATCCCAATGCTCTTGATCTATATTTCTTGTACTGTTAGCAATATTCTACTCAATGCATCTACTACCTTGTTCAATTGCCCCTTCTTGTGCTTGATTGTGAAAGTAAAAGCTTGGATATACTCCATCCATTTCAAATGTCTATTCCTCAGGTTCTCTTAGGTGTTGATATAGCTAAGTGCCTGATTGTCAGTAAAGAATACAAACTCTTTGGGTAGAAGGTAATACCTCCACTTCCTAAGTGACTAAACTAAAGCATAAATTTCTAGGTCATAGGTTGAGTACTTCTTTTTAGCCTCATTGAGATTTTCACTAAAGAAAGCTATAGGTCTACCTTCTTGACTTAGCACTCCTCCTACTACCATTCCACTAGCATCACATTCCGCTGTAAACAATTTTTCAAAGCTTGGTAATAAGAGAATAGATTGAGTTTCCACTTCTTGTTTCAGTTTCTCAAAACCTTTCTCAGCTTCTTGAGTCCACACAAACTTAGTTTTCAAACCACCCTTGATTGTATCTAGGACCGGTGCACATATGCCACTAAAGTCTCTTATGAATTTCCTATAAAATTGAGCCAATCCATGGAAAATTCTTACCTCAGTCCCTGTAGTTGGTGTAGGCCAATTTAGGATAGCTTCCACCTTGCTTGGATCCATTTTCAATGACCCTTGAGACACTACAAAACCTAAATATATAAGCTCTTGTTTAAAGAATTCACACCTCTCTAAATTGATGGCTAGCTTCTCTTCTTGCAATCTTCTAAGAACCATCTTCACATGTTTAAGGTGTTCTTCTACTGTCTTGCTAAGGATGAGTATATCATGAAGATATACAACCAAAAATATCCCTGTAAAGTCTTTGAGTACTTCATTCATGAGCCTCATGAATGTGCTAGGGGCATTAGAGAGGCCAAATGCCATAACTCTCCACTCATATAACCCATCTATTATCTTGAATGTTTTCTTCCACTCATCTCCATCCTTGATTATGATCTCATGGTATCCACTCTTGAGATCCAATTTGGTATAATACTGAGCTCTTCCAAGACAATCCATCAAGTCTTCAATTCTAGGAATAGGGAACCTATACCTAATTGTGATTCTATTTATTGCTCTAGAATCAGTACACAACCACCACTTACCACCTTTCTTTGATGCTAAGACTACTGGTATTGCACATGGGATGATGCTCTTCCTAATCAATCCTTGATCCATTAACTCTTGCACTTGTCTAGCTACCTCTAGATTCTAATAAAGTGTAAGCTTATAAGCTGCTTTGTTAGGTAATGATGCTCTAGGTATGAAGTCAATTTGATGACTAATAACTCTTTTAGGAGGTAAAGTTGTAGGTGCACCATCACTTACTATGTCCTTATACTTCTCAAGCAAACTCTAGACTGCTTCGGGTATGACTAGTTTTTCAATCTTGTCTTCCTCTTTGGGTTGCACCATGATCACATTACCTTCTCCCCCTTTATGTAAGGTGTTAAGTAACTATTTAACACTACTCAACAAGACACTAGGTGTCTTTGACTGTCCTTCATCCTCCTCTAATATTGACTACAACTTAAAGGTCTTCCCATCCTTCTTAAATGAAATTGTGTTCTCCTTTCCATCATAGATGACACTTCTGTCATACTGCCATGGTCTGCCCAATAGTAGATGGCATGCATCCATGGGTAATACATCACACATTATCTTATCCTTGTACCCTCCAATAGAGAACTCCACTGTTACTTGCTCATTCACAAGAACACTCTACCCTTTGTTTAACCATGTCACTTTTTAGGGGTTAGTGTGAGGTATCTTCACCAATTTCAACTTCCCTACTGCCTCTTCTGAGATTATATTACCAGTAGACCCTGAGTCCACTATAACCTTACACACCTTTCCAAGGATTTTACATCTCACTATAAATAGTGCTCTTCTTTGCTTTGGCTCTTCCTTGACTAGTTGTCTAATCAAAACTCTCCTAAACATCAGATTCTCTCCCATTTCAGATTCAATATGACTGACCTCAAGTGATTTGATGCTCATGGTGTCCTTTTGAGCATATGCCACTCTCTTCTCAGTATTAGATGAAGATTCTCTCTCCGAGCACCTATAAGCTGGATGGCCTACTTGACCACAATGATAACATTTCATAGTAGCAAAATATGAATTGCTCTTGCCTACTCCTCTTCCTCTATTTGATCCCCCTTGAGAACCTCTAGCTCTTCCATAACCTCCTATAGAAGATGTTTCACCTCCATGCTCTATGAGTTTGGATTCACCTTGGATTCTTTGTTCATTTCCTCTACCTTGGTAGCCACCCCTTTGCCCTCTTTGATCTCTTTGATCTCTGCCTTTGCCTCTACCTCTAGAATTGGAGTCTTGTTTCTTTTTCAGCTTTTCCTCCACTTTAAAATCCATTTGAAAACAACTATGGAGATTGGTGAGTGTAAAAAGACTCAACTCTTCTTGGATATTCCATTTGAGGCCATTTATATACCTCACCACCTTGGTGCTTTCCACTTCTTGCACCCTAGACCTAAGACTTAGTTTTTGGAACTCCTCTATGTAGGAAACTACATCTAGGTCTCTTTGCCTAAGATTCTGCCTCTTCTTATGCACTTGGACCTCATAGAACTGAGGTAGATAATACTCCTTCACTTTAGCCACCATATCTTTCCAACTCCCAATGTGCCTCTTGCCTTCATTCTCTCTTTCTTCTTGTAAGAACTTCCACCAAGTCAGTGCTTGTCCCCTTAACCTTGATTTGGCTATCTTCACCTTTTGTGCCTCACTAACTCCATCACACTCAAAGTGATTCTCCATTCCTTCTATCCACTCCATAACCAACTCTGCATCCATTCTACTTGTGAAGAAGGGAATGCCTTCTAGTGCTTTACCACTCAAGACCTTGAATGCTTTGAGGAAGGGTTCCTCCTTTAGTGGAGGATCAAGTTCTGGTTCTATGTCCTCCTCAACCTGATCCTCACCCTTGTCTCTAACCACTGCTAGCTATGACTTCATCTTGCTTGTAGCCTCTACCACCTCTTCTAACGTTTGCTTCATCTCTTCAACAACCTCTTCAAGTTGCTTGTTTTTCTCTTGCTACTCTGTCAATTCTCTTCCTAACTCTGTATTGGTCACCATGTTTGTGGAACCACTGGATTCAAGTTCTGACATATAAATCTTAGTCCCAAATCTTTAACTTGCTTTGATACCAATCTAATAGGGAAGGGTTGGATGGAACACTCATTGTTTCATGCTTTGGATCCTTGCTTGCAAGATCTTCGTGGTGTCTTTCTTCACCATCTGAACCTATAGGACCTTCATCATGTCTAGGTGCCCTTGGTTGTTCTGGCCAACCCTACTATCATGTCAAATCAACTTACTTGGTGCACTACCTCTTATTCTTCCCTAAAGACTAATTCTCTCCATTAACTCTGTTCAACTTTTTAGGGGTGTTGATATGTTTCCAAGGGCTTCTACTAATCTCCCTAGGGTTCTTGATAGTTCCCCATACTCCATTTATCGTTCGCTATCTCCAAACCCTCAATTAGGTTTTTTAGGCTACTAGCCCAAGAGTCCCAATTAGGCCTCCAACTCTGAGAAAATTGGCCTTCATTCCCAAATTTTCCAAAGAGCAATCAGTCTTTCCTTGAGGGTCCTGATACCTTAGCCCACCTCTCAAAGATGTTTGGTGCCTTAGGTCCCCACTATCCGTACAACTCCATAAACTGGAACTGACCAAGGATTTGGGCCTTTTTAGGTATTTTCACTATATTTTGTAGATTGTCAAGAGTTTTCTCACATCAAACAAGTTGATGAGGCTTCCTCCTTCTTGGTAAGCCTTGGCAAGGCATTCACCTCCCTTCCCACACCGTGTTTTTCCTAGAGTTTTCCACCCCTGCACGTTAAGTGCCTTTTTCTCCTTGTCTCTCCTAGCCGGGCACTATCAAGCTCACTTAGGAGTAGACTGTCTTCATGCTCCCTGAACTCCTATCTAATCCTAAACCTACTATAATTACAACCATGGAGTCTAGCCTCATTTCCCAAAAGCCCGTACACCAGGTACAGTGGGAAAGAGAACTAAAACCCCATTCTTGCTCAGTTGCCAATGAGACCAACAACTCAAAAGGAAACAAAACAACTACCACACACACCTGCAAAATGAACACACACTCTAAATACTACCACCAAAGCTTAGAACATAACAAATACTTAAAAATACAACAACTATAGAGCCATGATTGCTCTTGATCACACAAAAATTCAAGCAAACACAAAATTTTCCTTATTGTTCTCTCTGTCCACTCTTAGCATTCATCAAATTTCAAATTACAGAAATTCTCAATGCCTTCCAGCCTTGCTCACAAGTTGAAGCATTCCCTAAATAGACTCTCCAATTCAGTTAGGCTCGAGCCCCAACTGTTCCATGGCTGGTTGTGGCTTTCCATAAGCCTTATTTTCAAAATTGTAAAACAAACTATCACCTAGGGAGGTCTACAAGGTCAACAAACATCTTTGTAGCCAAACCCCAATCTAGCAGATGGTCAACATGACCTTATGAACATAAAACAAGTTCTCAAATTCCTCTAAGGCACAAATCCAAGGAATGGAAGGGATTTTCCATATGTTAACTAAACAAGTTATTAAGTCTTGACCTTCTGATTACCCTCCTAGATGATTGACTTTGGGGTGCTCCTACACCAGAAAACCTAACAATGGAAAATAATTAGTGAGGAGGAGATCTTTGATGAATGAAGAAGTAATTGGAGAACCACCATAAAGGAAAATTCTATTCAGAACCCGATGGAAGTCTAAAGGAAAGGTAAACAAAGTTAACATTGATAGTGGTATTACTAATAATATAGTTTTAGAGGAGATGATAACCAAGTTTAATTTGAAGAGATTGAAACATCCAAAAACATATAGGATAACATGGATTCAAGATGAGCATAACATATTGGTAAATAAGATAACAAAGTTGATGTCATAGAATCAATTCCTCCTCCTCCTCCTCCTCCTCCTCCGTGTTTGAATTTTTTGCTCCTCTATGTTGGAATTTCCTGTGTGCATGGTGGAATCTATCTTGGGGGTACCCAATGGTCCTCCTCTACCCTTCTTGACCCGTTCTCCTCTCTTTTGGGCCTATGTCTATTGGGTACCTCCCCTGCGGGGATAATTCTTTTACCATTGGGCTTTTCGAAGATTTTGGCGACTCCGAGTGAATCTTCTATGGCGGCGGTGGAGATCTCTTCGATTGTTGGTTGGAAGGATGTGTTATCTAATGGAAAATGAGTCTCCTCCTTATTTCCTTCTACACCTGAGATCATCGCAACCTTTGGAACAATGTTTGACTTTCCTGATTCGATCAGTGACAGGATCCTCTCCTCCATGGAGAATGTTGTAGTGGGGAGATTTCTTTCTTACTATCCAATGGCGGATATGGTTTGAAAATGGGTTGCGATGAAATGGTGCCTTAAGGGCAGTGTGGGGATTTGTGTGATGGTTTGTGGTCTTATCCTATTTAGATTCACGGCTGTGGAGGACTTGGTGGAAACTTTGTCATTGGGTCTATGTGTTTATGGGAAACACAACATGGCTATGTGTTGTTGGAAACCTAGTTTTGACCTTGCTACAGATCTAAATAAGTCGGCTCCAATTTGGGTGTGGTTGTTAGGCTTACCTTTGGAGTATTGGGATGAAGCCATATTCAAAGGTATTGGGGATTCGTTGGGTCAATTCGTCGCCACAGATTCTATCACAAAGTTGAAATCCAAGTTAGTCTTTGTGAGATTTTGTGTCAATATTTATGTTGATAAAGTCCTACCAAACTCTGTCAAGTTGTGTTTTAAATTTGGAAGCTGGATTCAACCTATTTGTTATGAAATTTTTTTGGTATACTGTCAAAAGTGTGCCAAAGCTGGGCATCTAATTTCTGATTGTAAATCTGCAGTCAGTTGGGAGTTTAAGGATAACTATATTATGAAAAATCCCACTACTCCGTCTAGAAATATTCTGCGGCCACCGAATGACTCTGGGTTTGTTCCTCCAGGTGCTGCTCAATTGCATGACAATCCTCTACATCCCCCCTCCCCTATTGGTCCACCTTCTGAACTATCTGACCCTAGTGACTCATTGGAGTTTGCTATTAAACCCCCATTTATCCTTTTGAATTAGGACTCTAGCTCTTTAGCAGTTAATCCCTTGTTCAAGGGGGTCTCTGGAGGGACTCTGGTTCCTAGTTCTTTGGCTATTGACCCTCTATTTAAGGTTGCCTCTATGGGGACCTATGGGGCCTTGATTGAGGATGGTAAAATCTAGGAGGAAGAGAGCTTTGGTATGATTGATGAATTTACTAAAAGTATGGGGAGTTTGAAGCTTGAGAAAGCTAGGGAAGAAGGGATATGGGCAATGCCAAAGAAAAAGGGAAGGAAGAAGAAGGTAGATGTAGGAGGGGACTCTAAGCCAGGGAGAACTTCTTAGAGGCACACTAGAACAGGAGAAACAGAAAATGAGATTACCATGGGAAAGCAGAGGACATTGGATGTGTCCTCAAAAAAAGGTCAGAAATGAGAATTATGTCATGGAATGTTCATGGGCTTAATAACTCACACAAACAATGTGCTCTGAAGGACTATATAGTGGAACATAAGATTGATGTTTTCCTACTTCAAGAAAACAAAATGATGATGGTTAATTTTGATAAAATTGCTAAAAAAATTTGGCCTAATGCTTTCTATGTCTATAGTGATGCTGAGGGTGCTTCGGGGGGTTTGGTTGTGCTTTGGAACCCATCTTTTTTGGGGTTCTAAAATATTCCACTGTAAAAATAGTGTGGGGGTTTCATTCACTTACCTTGGTGAAGCCTGGTCTATAGTTAATATATATGCTCCTAATCAAAGGAATGCGAGAAGTATTTTGTGGAATAACATGGTGGCTAAAATTAATTTGAATAGGGGAGGTCATTGGCTTGTTGGTGGATATTTTAACTCCCGTTTTTCCATTTGAAAAAAGTGGTGGCCTTTTGGATTACTCTGATAGCATGTTTGATCTAGCTAATTATTTGAATTCTTTGGGTTTAGTTGATATTGAGCTGATGGGCCAAAATTACACTTGGTCTAACAAATGGGCTGGTGGTAACCTGATTCAGGTCCGGCTTGACCACTTCCTCTGCTCTCCTCATTGGACAAATGTCTTAGATGCCAATCTAATAACCTTCCCCACGATGATATCTGACCATAACCCTCTTCTTCTAACCACTAATATTTGACCTGCTGTTGGTCCCTTTCCTTTCCGCTTTGAAATAATGTGGAACTCTCATCCTAATTTCAAAAATAAAATTGTTGAATGGTGGAATATTCCTATCCAAGGATCCCCCATGTATAGGATCTTCTTTAAACTTAAACATATTAAAAATATAGTTAAAGGATGGAACAAGAATGTGTTCAGGATGTATTTCAAAGGAAAAAGTTTTTAGGAGAGTTAAGGACTTTACAAAAGAAAATAGAGGAGGGAGATGATAGTCAGCGGACTCACAACCAGGATGGAATGGGAACGGGTTCTAAAAAATGAGGTCTTTTGGAAGCAAAAATATAGGGTCCAATGGCTGAAGGAAGGAGATAGGAATACCTCCTTTTTTCATGTTTCTACCATCAAGCATAGGAAAAGGAACCAAATTTCTAAACTGACCAATGCTACTGGGGAGGTGATTTCGAATCAAGCTCAAATTGGCCTCTGTGTGGTTAACTATTTTCAAGAAGCTTATTCAACCCCTACTGAGGTGCCTAACTTGGCTTTGGATAGCGTGATTCTCAAACATCTTCCTACCTCCATATCTCAAGAAGATAATTTGGGGATCCTTAGGATTGTTTCTATGGATGAAGTCCGCCTGGCTACCTTTAGCATGGGGGATTTCAAAGCCCCGAGGCCTAATGGTTTTCCTTTTTCTTTTTTTTTAGATTTTCTAGGATATTGTGGGTGGGGACCTTGTGCTTGCAGCTAGGGACTTCTTCAAATCGGGCAGGATCCTCAAAAAATTCAACCACACTTTCATTGCTCTTATCCCCAAGATTAGTGAGCCTCTTTCCATGACTGATTTCTGACCAATTAGCCTTTGTTACACCTTTTATAAGATCATTTCTAAGATCCTTGTCAATCGTATCAAACCTCTTCTAGAAAAAAATCATTACTCATACTCAAAAGGGGTTTGTCCCTAGGCGACATATTCTTGATGCGACTTTGACAACCCATGAATTGGTCCACTCAATGGATAGATGTAACTATGTGGGGATAGCTCTCAAGCTTGAAATTTCCAAAGCTTATGATAAAGTGTCATGGGACTTCATCCCGAAGGTCTTGGCTAAGTTTGGTTTCAACAGTTTTGTCATCAAACTCATTATGGAATGTGTTAATATTGTCAAGTACTTGGTTATTGTTAATGGATCCCCCTTTGGGTTCTTCTCTGCTAGTAGAGGGCTCAGACAAGGAGACCCTCTATCCCCCTATCTTTTCATAATGATTGTTGATGTGCTCAGCAAGAATTTCATAGGTCTGCTATCAGAGGGCTCCATTATGGGCATTAGAGCAGTTTCCTCCCTAGATCCGATTGTTGTGCAACAATTTGTGGATGACACTTTTCTATTTGGGAAAGCCTTTGTGGTGGAAGCCAGGAAATGGAAAGCTTGTCTTAACAACTATGCATCTTGTTCTGTTCAAAGCATCAATTACAATAAAAGCATGATTTATTTCTTTAACTACATGCCTAATTTGCAAAATAGGGTGATTGCAGTCCTGGGATGTGTTAGCGGTTCTCTCCCGTAGGTTTACCTTGGGCTCCCCCTCCTAGTTAAGGAGGCTCCCAATAATTTTTGGAACTCGATTCTGGAAAGAATTCAAAGGAAATTGGCTAGGTGGAAGGGCTCTATCCTAAGCCATGCTGGAAAACTCCAACTTCTCATTGCAGCTCTCCAAGGTATCCCCACTTAATTCCTCTCCATTTTTAAGATCTTTAAGTACATTGCTGATAAATTTGAAAAGATTAAAAAGAATTTCCTCTAGTCCGGGATTGAGGAAAAGAATAAAGTTGATTTGGTGAAATGGGAAAGGGTTTGCTAGGCCAAAAATTGTGGTGGGCTTGGAATCGGGACAATCATCAACTCTAACAGGACTCTGATGGCCAAGGTTGGTTGGGATCAGTTAAGGAACTCTAAGGACTAGTGTACAATTCTGAATTCCAAATATCTCCAAGATAGGCCCTTGATTGATTGTCTTTCAGAGTCTCACCCCAGGGCTCTATTGTCTGGAGGAGAATTTACAGCATGCAAGGCCTATTAAAGAAAGGGATTAAGTGGAAAATGGGCGATGAGATTAGAATCAAATTTTGGGAAGATACTTGGCTAATTGACTCCCCTCTGACTTGCTCTGACTCTAGGGTTGTGATGGGTGTGGCCTAGAGATTATTTGGCATCCATATTAGTGACTACATTTCTGGACCCCCCAAAGCTAGGATTTGGAGGGACCTTACCCTTTGTTGCCCCCAATCCCATGAACTTTGTTGTCTGGCTCGGTCCCTTCAGGGGATTCTTTCTAGCACTAGGTTTCCATCCTACGACAGGGAGAATGAGTTTTTTTGGACTTTAGACAAATAGAGGAATCTCTCTATGCAGTCAACTTATAGACTGCTGACAAACAAAAATTCTACTAAGGAACCCTGGAAGAAGGTTTGGAATCACCACATGATCCCTAAAATTATTTTTTTCTTGTGGACGGTCTGTCATAACAGGATTCTTACCCAGGACAATTTGAGGAAACAAGGTTTTTGTTTTCCCAATAGATGTTTTCTTTGCAAGAATGGGGAAGATACTGTTAGTCACCTTTTATTACACTGCCCGTTTGCTGCTGAAGTTTGGGGGCTGGATTTTGAGAAACTTGATGTCCCTTGGGTTATGAGCAAGAATCTTTTATTGTTCATTCAAGGTTGGTATGGCCGGTATTCCCATCCTCTGCCTAGTGAAATTTGGAAGAAGGTCCCTCCTATTTTGGGATGGTGTTTGTGGAAGGAGAGGAATAACAAGGTTTTCAAGAATGTTGAGAGGAGTCCCAAGGATGTTTTTGGCATTGGTGCTTAGCTCATTGAGGAAAATATCTCTCTTTAATGGGAAACTCCCGGAGACAGGGCCGTTGGATTACAAAATAAAAATGACCAAGGAGTGGCACCAAGATTTAAAGGCCAACTCCTTTGATAATTCAAAACTCTTAGCTAGAAAAAATACTAAATGGGAGCCTCCGGGTAGAAGATGGTTTAAACTTAATTTTGACGGGGCTACTAAGGGCAACCCAGGCAGGGCAAGTATTGGTGGAGTTATCAGAAATCCTGTGGGGGCTCTGGTGGTGGGATTTGTTGGAGGTATTGGGTTTCAGTCTTCATTAGTGGTGGAAGCTCATGCACTGCTAATGGGCCTCAAAATTGTTGTTTCTCTGGGAATTGCTTATCTCCACATTGAAGGAGACTCCAAGTCTATTACGGATTCTATGAATAAAGATAGACTAATTGGTTGGAATACTAAGGATATATTGTTGGATGCTAGTTTCCTTTTATCCAAATTTAGGAATAAAAGGTGACTCATATCTTTAGAGAAGGCAATCAAGTGGCGGATGCCTTGGCTAATCTTGGCTCTACCTGGGATTCCGCTAAATGTTGGAGGAAAATGGAAAGGTTACCGCCAAAAATTCAAGCTTTAATCGCATGGGAACAAAGAAACCATGGTTTGCAATGATTTTAAATCTTTGGATGATGAGAGTTGAATGGGGGGTCCACCAGATTAATTTGGGGGTCTAGTGGATGAGTTTCAACATTGAGATGGCGTACAAGTGGAGGTTTTTTGGTAGAGATTTTTTTGTGTGGGGCATGGATTGGAGGATCCACGTGTCTGTAATTCGGACTTGGTGGATGGGGTCGGGTTCTAAGGTAACAAAAAGGTGGTGGGGTTTGAACTTAAAGGATGGTAACACGACTAATTTTGGAAGCTTGATGAAGGTTAGTTGGAAGGATGCGACTTCATTAAATCTACGGAGCCGTACCATGCGATCTATTCTCTTGGGGATTGTGGGATATCTTGTTTTATCTCATTCTTGCATTAGGTTGTGTGAGAGTATGTATAATGATTTGACTCTTCATGATGGAAGATTGCCTCCTAGGGTCTTTGAGCCTGTTAGTTTAGCACGGGTCTCCTTTGGCACCTTTTGGATGGTTTCCAATTTTAGTTATACGTCCATTCCGCATGGTTTTTTGTGCATTCCCTACATGCCCGCCAATTCTTGCCTTGTTGGTTGCAATCATCCCAAGAACTTAATTAAATTTATTGTCAAATCACCCTATGGTGATTTTACCTTCTACGCATACGACCTATATGCGGGTGTTATTATCCTATGTTGTATACCTTGCCTTGACAATCACAATGTGATAATCATTTGTGGCTACTACATTTGGTATTTTTTGCATTTTCTTGGGTTTCCTGTGTAGGTTGGTATTATGGGTGGTGAGCAGGTGAGGACTGAACCAAAAAACTGCCAGGAGTTTCAGAACAACCCTTTATTCTAGCACATTTGTGTGGAAGGTGGCATCGCTCCGCTTATGGAGATATTGGTCGGTCATGATCCTAACTTGTTGGGTCAGTTTTCCAATTCATGGAAGGATCATCGAGTCTCCATTGGAGGAATCTTGTTTGAAATCATTGAGGAAGTCATAGCACAAGCAATGAGATTACTATGTTCTGGGAAAAAATACCCCAAACACACCAAGAAATCGGATCATGAAAGCTTAAAATCTTTTTTAAGAGGTGAGGAGGCCCCGGTGCGGAACTAGTCGAGTTTTGAGAGAGATGCTCTCCCAAAGCCTTGGGATCAGGTGTGCCTAGCACTGATGAAGTATGCCACTTTGGAAGGTAGGTTTAAAACCTGTTTCTTTTATCACTTCCCCTTGTTAAATAATTTAAGACACAAGATGTTGCTTAGTTTCTCATTATTTCTTTTAATGGACTTGGAAAACTCGGTCGAAAAATGCAAAGAGTTGGCCAACCTTAACCCTAGTGATCTCCCGCCACTCCCGCTCCATCAGGGGCTCATTTTGAGGCTATATCACTTTCATCTGGCCCTCTGTCCTCATAAAGCTATCATGGTTGTTCACATTGAGAACATTGAACCCCTGTTGACTATGAATATTTCCCCGATCGAGTCTAAAATCCCTCACCAAAAATCCAATATGGTCATGATGGGGAATCCCAAAGCCAAGATAACCACCAAGAAGCTTAAGGGTAGTCTGGGTAAGGTTCATGCTAGCACGGCGAAGGGTCACTATGAATTGAAATCCACTCAGGAAGACTCAACCTACAAGGCCACCACTGCAAAAAAGAAAAGGAGAAAGGCATGTTGGCCCCGACTGCTAAGGATGGAAAGGGAAAGAACACTATAAGGAAAGACTCTAGAGGTGATACAGTTGTGGGGACCACTGAGATGACTAGTGGGGAAAATGCTAGAAGGACATCTGGGAGGCTAGCTAAGAACAACAAAAAGAGGTTGATTATTAAAGACTTAGAGGAGGAGTAGTCTGACAACAAAGGGTACAAGGAAGAAGAAACTGAAGATGAGGAGGAAGAAAATGTGGAGGGGCCCCATTTTACTCTTGAGGACAACAAGTTTCCTATTGATGGCTCTACCTCTCACTCTCTACATCCTCTGGTTGAAGAGCCCCGAGAGGTTCAGGGGACTATGGACATTGGGGAGGAGCCTTGTGATGTGGTAAAGAGAATGGACACGCTCGACAAAAGGTTTTGGGGGTTGACCCACTTCACCATGAAGTTGAGCCAATTTGTCACAAGCACTCTGTCTAATGATATAAAGGAGGAGCTAGAGGGAAATAATAGTCAGGAGAACAAAGAGTGGGTGGGTGATGAGGCAGTGGACCTCATGATTAAAAATTGGGACAACACCAGTTAGCTGCTCCCTATTCTTGTTTGTCGGTTGTCTCTTTGCAGTCTCTGTACTACCTATGGGTTGTTTCTGCTTTTTGTTTCCTTTATGTTTTTTGTTTAAACTTGTTCCTTTGTGGCCCTAGTGGCTTGTTGTGAAGGGTACAATGCCTTGTAAATCCTGCTTAACTTTTCAAAAAAATATTGGTAAATAAACAATGTTTGGTGAAATTTTATATTGGATCATATAAGGATGAAGTGTTGTGTGATATTATGCCCATGGATGCATGCCATTTACTACTAGGAAGACCATGCCAATATGATAAGAAATAAATTCATGATGGAAGAAGGAATACTTATATTGTGACATCAAATGGAAAAAGAATCAATTTGATACCTTTGGAAGAAGAGGAGAATACTGAATTTTGTGGCACTGCCAGACTATGTTCGGTAGATGGAAGGAAATTTCTTGATGGATTTAGATATGAAAACATGTGTTTTGCATTAATTCCAAGGAAAGAAGTAGTTCAAAGATAGAAAAGAGTGAAGATATACCACATGAAGAAGTTGTAGAATTGTTGATAGAGTATGAAGATATTGTTGGCACCTTCAAATTTTCAAATTTGAAGTTCCCATATTGAAATTTTTCCTTTGCACACACAGAAGTGCCCCTGAAAAATCTGCCCAAGTGACCTCCTTTGGAGGGTCACCATTCGAAGCCAGTTGATTTTCGAGCCAAACCCCTTGGTGGACACATTTATGTGACATATGTGAACATGCATGTCACTTTTCACTTTTCGTGATGAGTTTTGACAGTATTTTGAAAAGCGAAGCTGGAGGGTTTTGGCACCTTTTTGTTGTTTGCATATTGTCAGTCCTGCAAGTTGGCCTCCTATTTGAGCTGATATTTCACAGTTGGATTATTTTTAAGATGAAATGATTGTTTCTCTCCATTCTTCCCACATTAATGTACTCCATGGTCTAATTTTAAAGCGTCGTGATCATATTTTCTATTTTTACCAAGCCAAAAGCAAATGTAGTTTGCTTTGTTTTGCACCTACATTTTCATAAACATTTCAAGGAGGTCAAGTTTGACACTTAATATCTTTTGAAGAATGATGATTAAAGGGAATACCTCTTTCACACATACTCAATGTACCCAAATGACCTAGTTTTGCCAGTGGTATTTCTCTAGAAGATGATTTGATATTTTTTCAAAATGGCAACTTGGTGAGTTTTAATTGGTTTTAAACAAGAATAGTTTCAGAAAAGTTTGAATTGGCCACTTTGATGTTGAATTTCTTTCACCTCATGAATCTTTTCTTTTGAGCCATTTGTTGCACTCCATTCTTGGGTCAAATTTCTACATGCCTGCTTAGTTTCAGGGTTTGAGGATAAGTGTTGATGGGTTATTTAATCATTTTCTAATCGCAAAAGGGCCAAAAATGGTGTTCTAGAAAGCGTACAATTTTACAAATATAAGGAAAACCCATTTATTTTTTTGGCTTGAAACATAAGAATCTCTATTCTTGTCAAAATTAGAGGTCACATGATGCATTATTTTAATGCATTTTAGTTGCGGCAAAAGCTTTCCGAAAGCTAGTTTACAAAGCAGTTACCTAAAATATTTTGGCAATGCGAGTTTTGAGGAAATGGGTTCTCTCTAAATAAATTATAAAGTCCCTATGCAAATAAATGTAGCTCGGGGTGTCCTAGTTTTCTCGTAGTGAATTTCCTCTATTTGGTCTGCAGTCAAAATTAAAATTTCACTATTTCCTAAAGTTTAAAAGGAAAATGTTTTAAATGCCTTCAAAAATGAAAGTGCACGAGAAAAGAGAGAAATTAGGGAATATTTTATAAATTTTCAACTTTACAAACATTTTTCTCATGGTAGCAAGTTTTTTCCTACTTTCCTTGAGAGGTAGTGCTCACAACAACACAGACTGGTGGGGATGCCAGGAGAGGCAAGAAGAAATTTGCAGAAAGCATGGAGATGTTAAATAATTTTTTAATGATTTCTTTGAGAATTTGGATGAGAGGAAATAATTTGATATTCCTTTTATTTGTTTCCTCGTCAACCTATGGACATATTGATACCACCACAGGAAGCTCACGAGCAAGCAGGGAGATTGTTGGGAGGATATTACAGTGAGGAATTGAGTGTTCTCTTCACCATGGAGGTGTCTCTAATATATTTTGGGTAGCTACAGGTAGGATTTGAGCAAGATTTGCTGCAGAGTGGAATGTTGTTCACATTTTTTCTCTTCCAATAGATTTTTGGAGGCTCTATTTGGCTCAAAATTGTTGCTCCATGGTTTGAAATAATCCCCTGACCGTTCCTAATACTTTGACATAGTTTTTGAGCATGTTTGAAATGATTTTCGATTGTCGACAGCTATAAAAATGCCCCTACATTGTGGAAACTGACCTAGTGATATCACCATTTCTGAGCAGCTTGCATTAGCAGTGAAAATGTATCAAAAGTATTCAGAGAAATTCTATTTTTGTTCCAACACCAAAATTTTATTATATTTGGCTCAAGCACAAAGAAACAAGAAGGCTCTCCTCATCAGCCTATGAAAATAAGGACTGACATCATCACAAAGAAATGGGGAAGCAAGGGAGAAGTATATGCAGTGTTAAAAAAATAAATATATATTTTCTGATACTATGTGCTAATGCTTCATTTTGAGCTTCAAATATATAATTGCCTGTCAGCCTGTGGATTTTAGTGGTGCTTGGAAATAAAATCACGTGGGGTGGTGAGTCTCCATCTGGCTTCATGTGGGCCCATGCAAAAAATATAAAGACATTTTTATATTTCGTGAGGGATGAAGTAAGGTGCGAGGCTTTATTTAAATTATATTGCTCGTGAGCCCGGGTGAGTTTTATTGCTTTCAAACAAATGGAAGGGGTGTGCAAGTGAGCTATATGTGGTGGCTCGAGAAAAGTATAAAGGGGCTTTTAAAATATTAAAATATGTAAGGGTGAGCTGGAGGTTTCAAGGTGGGCCCATGGAAAATTAAATGAGTTAATGTTTAAAGGATTTTGACAGTGGAATAAAAAATCAATGGTGCACGGGTAAATATTTTCATACTCTGGTGAAACAAAAATTAAAGTCTTCAATTTGTCTTCACTTTTCAAATGCAAGACTTTATTTTTTGGGAAATAAAGAATGAAATACAGGTGAGATATTTTGCAACCCAATAAAGCAAATTAAAATATTCACTGCAGAGTAAAAAAGAGCTTTCACGGTGAAGATAAAACATTTTTAGCAATAAAATGGAGATGAGGGTTTTTCTTTAGCTACAGTAAAAATATTTTCATTGCAGGGATAAATAGAGGAATGAAGTTTCACAAGGGGTAACATATTTTTTTGTTTCAAATTAAAGGTGAATATAGGAAAAATATAGAGGCATAAAATAAGGCAAAGTGGTGAGCAGATATTTTCAATAGCAAGGCATGGGTGAAGCTTCTTCAATAAGCAAAGGGGTTACATATCAGGGGAGCTGAAGGTTCCAGATGTCAACAATAGATGTAGCTTTAGGATTTCTCTCCTTCTATATCTCTTCTTTTTCTCTCATTTGTAAAGGTTGGCTCATTCTTTTCTATCTCACAGGAATACTCTTGTAACAAAGTCTGAAATGTATAGTGATTTGTTTTAGGTTTCTGAATTTTTTTGAGTCATGTAATGAAGAACTTATTCACAACAATGTTATATTTGCAATTAAATGGTCATATATTCTGAGTGTACACAGTGCATAGATTATAAATAGAATAAATCAAGGGTTTTGTGATATTTTTCTTCTTGTTTCTCCTTGAATGTTTCTTTTGTGTTGCTACATTCATTTAAAGAATGAATTAAATTGTAGGAACATAAATAGAGGTTTGTGCCATTGTAGGCTTGGATTGATAAAGTATGACTAGTTTGGATTCTAGTATCATTGGTGCAATGCATCATTTGATAGGCATAAATATGATAGAGTAAAAACTGCAATGAGTTTGAAATTTTATGGTTTAGGTGACTCCACCTTGGAATATGACACTGGTCTCTTGATGTTATAGTTTCCTGAGATTATTTTGTGAGAAGCTACATCTTTTAAATCAAATTACTTATCTATCTTTTTATTTTTCTGTGTTGAGCCTATTTTGTTACATGACTCATGTTTGAGTTAGGCATTGCCATGAAGGTCAGCCAAACCTTTAGGGTATTGTGTATTTCAAACAATTGGAGGAGAAACATTTGTTTACAGTGTATTTGATACTTAGATACAAAAGTATCTATAAATATACTGTTGGGATTAACCTCCCTTATTTAACAGAGCTAGAAGTGTAGAAGATTTTAGTCTCTTTGACTAAATCTTGTTTGTTGGCCAAATCAAATCTCCGAGTCTAAATATGAGAGAGTGACTACTCTCTAGGACTCATTTCATTTGTTGATTTGGGAACCAACATACATCATGTTAGAGAATGTACTAGATGGTTTATCCCATATTTGGAGTATCAGTCATCATATAGATCTTGTATCGAGAGAAAGTTTTCCAAACAAAGAAGCATACAAAGTGGCACAAGTAGAGAATGCAGAGTTCAACCAACAGATATAATAGTTGTTGAAGAAAGGATTGATCAAAGAAAGTTTGAGCCCATCCACGGTACCTACTATACTTGCACCTAGTAAGGATGGAGAGTGGAGAATGTGTAAAGATTCAAGAGTAATCAATAAGATCACTGTCAAGTATAGATTACCATTGCCAAGGATGGATGACATTATGGAATGTTTGAGTGGAGAAATGTTTTTTACAAAGATTGATATGAGAAGTGGATATCATCATATCAGGATCAGAGAAGGAGATGAATAAAATACTACATTTAAGACTAATGAAGGATTATATGAGTGGTTAGTGATGCCTTTTAGATTGACCAATGCACAAAGCACTTTCATGAGATTGATGATTGAATTATTAAATAAATTATTGGGTAAGTTTGCCATTGTGTACTTCGATGATATTTGGATTTTTAGTAAAGCAAAAGAAGAACAGTTTTTGCACATCCAACAAGTATTATAGAGGTTGAGATAAGGGAGAAATTGTTGATTAATTTCAAGATGTGTATTTTCATAAAGAAAGAGTTGGTATACCTTGGTTTCATTATTTCTATTAAAGGATTGAAGATGGATCTAGAGAAAGTGAAAGCAATTTTAGATTGGCCTACATTGGTAAACATTGGTGGAGTTAGATCATTCCATGGATTAGCTAGTTTCTATCAAATTTTTATGAAGATTTTCAGTAGTGTTAGTAACCCCATGACATAGAAAATGAGAGGAGACAAGAAGAATTTCACTTGGATGTTCAGAGCATAAATGAGTTTTGAATTGTTGCATAAAAAGGTGACAAAGCAACCAATGTTAACATTATTAGATTTTGATAAAGTATTTCAAGTTGATTTTGATGCAAGTGGAAATTCAATTCGAGCAGTATTGAGCCAAGAAGGAATACTTGTAGCTTATTTCAATGAGAATTTGAATGATGCGAGAAGAAGATACTCAGTTTATGATCATGAATTCTACACCATAATTCAATCTTTGAAGAAGTGGAGACATTATTTTTTGCCTAAGGAATTTGTGTTGTATATATATTATAAATCTTTGCAGTATTTGAACAATCAAGGAAAGTTGAATTAGAGACACATGATATTAGTTGAGTTCTTGCAGAGTTATACGTTTGTGTTGAAACATAGGAGTGGTAAGTGAAATAGAGTTACAGATGGATTGAACATATAGAGGATTTTTTTAATATAGATGATAGTAGATTTGAAGAGTTGAAGCATATATATGAGGATGAAGCAGATTTATGTGAAGCATAGAGAGCATGTAAGGAACCAACAATGACAAAACGAAGCCAATGGCTAGATTATTTCATTTAAGAAGGTATATTATTCAAAGAAAATTAGTTGTGCATACTGAAGAGTTCAATGAGGGTGAATTTGATCAAGGAAAAGAATAGCGAAAGATTGGTAGGATATTTTAGTGTGGATAAGATAGTAGCTCTGGTGAGTGAACACTATTTTAGGTCATAGATATATAAGGATGTAAGGAAGTATGTTCAAAGTTGCAAAATTTGTCAAGTTGCAAAAGCGAGTAGTCAGAATATTGGATTTTACAAGCCTTTGATAATACTATAGAGACCTTGGGAAGATTTGAGCAAGAATTTAATATTGGGATTACCGAGGACATAGAGCGGTTATGATTCTATTATGGTAGTAGTGGATATATTTTCTAAAATGACACATTTTATTCCTTGTAAGAAGAACAATGATGTTGTGCATGTTGCTCACTTATTTTTCAAGGAGATTGTAAGATTACATATAAAACCTAAGAGTATCATTTTAGAAAGAGGCACTAAATTAGTTTGATACTTTTGGAGGAAATTGTGGAGGAAGATGAAGACAAATTTGAAGTTGAGTTCAAAATATCACCCATAGACAGATGGAAAAATAGAGGTAGTGAGTAAAATTTTGTGTTATTTCTTGAGATGTTTGGATGGAGATAAGGTAGGAAGTTGAGAAATAGTTTTACCATAGGTAGAGTTTTCATACAATAATTTAGTGAACTAGAGTACTAGGAAGACACCATTTCATATTATTACCAAAGTAAATCCTAGAGGAGTTGCAGAGTTAAGGGACATTAGTATGGAGTATAAGAGGAGTGTGGAAGCAATTTTGTTTTTCAGATTTCATGGAGACATTTCATAATCAAGTCTAGAAGCATTTGGAAGAAATGAAAAATAAGTATAAGGAGAAGGCAGATGAAAACTAGAGAAATAAGGAATTTTTTGTTGCCGATGAAGTGATGGCATATTTGAGGAATGAGATATTTCTAGTTGGTACATACAATAGGTTGACAATGAGGAAGTTTGGGCCATGTAAGATACTTAGGAAGTTTGATTTTGGAAATGCATATGAAGTGGAGTTACCAGAGACATTGGGTATATCACCTATTTTCAATGTTGCTAACATCTATGAGTTTCATGAAGGGAAGTCAAGTGACACTAGTGATGAAGTGGATTTCAAGGAGTAGTTTCCACATCAAGAACTGAGGGAGATTGAGTAGATTTTGGATTCCAGAACCAAAAGAAGCACTAGGAACAAATAGTATTAAGAATATCTCATGAAGTGCAAATGCATACTAGTGGAGGATTCATCATGGATTTTTTAGGCTAAGGTGGACAATATTAGTTTTTCTCTTAGCCCTGGAAAGTGAGGGACTCAATTTTCTTCCAACCCTAGGTGTCTAAGGCAGGAGAATCCTTGGTTGTAAATCAATCCTATATAAACCAAAACAATTCTTTTCTTTTCTTGCATTCAGTAGCAATTTCATAGTTCATTCTCCATTTCATCACATCATTGTTTCTCATCTTACGAAGTAGGATACAACATCTACACATTGACATCTATCACATATCCAAATTTTACATTATTTGTAGTTGTCTGTTGAAATTTATTGCTCATATAATTTTACTATGTTACTAGTCAAAGCACTTGGGCTTGACCTGGTCCAAATTTATTAGCACAGACCTATTCCAAATCATGCAGAATTTAATGAGAAATGATACAAGAATTGTGGATTTATTGGTACCTGTCTTGAAGATTCATAAGTTAATTCATTGTGCATGGAGCTAATTCTTCATATCTTACGACCGATAGTCATATTTGATCATTCATTGGATTATTAACCCTTGTTAATAATCTAGACCTATATTGGATCTTGAGAAGCATATTTATAAGCATTTTGTATTCATTTTATATCATCAATTATCAGCTTTTAGTTAGATGTTTTATAATCATTATATATTTTTCATAAACCCTTTGGGGGCATGTAATAAGGCCTAGTAGCTAGTAGTGTTGTTGCATGCCTTTGTGGTAGGCATGTGAGCCCATGCAGTTTGACCTTGGGTCCAATTTTGCATGTAAGAATTCCATATTAATAAAGATTCATATTCACATATCAATTTTCTATGTTGTTTTTGTTGTGTTTCTCATTACTACATGGTTCAGATTATTCCTTCTAGAATCCTCCTACCATGACTACACCATTGAAGGATATTCAAGATTAACAACAAATGAGTTAAGTCCTATAAACACAGAGGAGTCATTTTTTGGCTTCTTTACATTTGGAGTTAAGTTATAGAGTTACAACGACACTAGACATGAGGATATTTTAGCAATCAATAGTGATGAAGACGTATTACCTAAACCTCTAGGTGATGGGACAACTAGAGCACTATATGAGAAAGAGGATACCTTCTCAATATACAACAACAATGATCATGATTAAATACAATTGATGGATGGGTATTCTGATGAGTAGCAGTTAGAGGGTACTTGTGACTTGACTCTTGAACCTTGTCAGGTGTTCACACATGAATCAAAAGTATAGAAGAAGGAATTCTTGGAGGATGTTGTCACCAATGATGTACCATGTAAATTGTAGGCTTCAACAAGGGGTTTTCCTACCATGTTTGATTCTATTTTTGTACTCTGAAATAATTTTAGCCAAATAGGTTCATTTATATCATGTTTTCACGACATAAAACCCCATCAAGCTATAGGTGACATTGAGGAAACTAAAGATGATGTCTTGATACCTTTTGAAGATACCAATAAAATGAGCATGCAATATGTGGATGATTGACATATCTCTCTAGATTTTCCTGATGGAGAGATAGTTGAAGATGTTGATTATGGAGATAGTCTTAAGGAAGTATTGACAAATTTGTCTTCCCAACCTTATGCAACTAAAAACTCAAGTAAAACACTCCATGAATTTGAAAATTCTAATCTATCACATGGTATACTTCTTAAGGGTTGTAATTGTAACCTGTAGATCTGCAAAGAAAATCAGAATGTTGCACCACTAACTACATCCTCTTGAAGTTGAAAATGCAAGGTCAGATGATATTACAAACACTTTGAGTACTCAAGTATGGCTACCTTCGTAGGAGGACATCTAGGTTCTGTCGTTCCTTGTCCCTACCAATATTCACACCTATCATTTTGATTATGGAAATACAAGAAGTAGAACTTTTTTATGGATTAATCATGGGCCTAACAAATCACCTTAGTTGTTGGTTTTTCCTAATTACATTGAGTTTGAGGGCTGTGATATTGAAATTCAATTTTATGAATACAAGGATGAATTTTCATGGCTTAGGAATATAACCATCACCTTATTGGTTGTGCATGCATTGATAGATCATATTCAGATGGGTGTTAACCTACCCTATTTGAGCTTGGTTTATTTTGAGTCTCTTTGTGGATAGTTTTATTTAAGTAATGTTGTTTTCTTTCACTTTCCTTTCCTTCTTTGGTTAGTTTAGGTTTGGTGTTCCCTTTACTTCTTTGGTTTAGGTCCCCTTTGTTTTCTTCTAGGAATGTTTGTAGGCACAACAAATAAATTATTATCTAGGGTTTTTCTTAGTATTCCTTTGAGAAACTCTAATCATGCTTTTAAAATATATGGAAAAGGTCTTTTATTAGTGTCAAATGGTATGGATGTTTGATTCAAAGAGGATAAGCTATTAGTTTGATCTAATTTTGAAGTATTTTGAAATCTTATATCTTTTATGCATTTTAAGAATCCTAAGGTCACTGTAGGTTACTTTGTGAAGTTAGGTTAAGTGAAAAATATTATATTTCTACTTCAACATCATTGTGATTCACAGCCCTGAGTGCGAGCTTCACTACTTGTGGGTTGAAATGAAAATAAAAGAAAAGATCAAAATAAACTAAAAAAAGGAAAAGAAAATAGTGAAAATTAGAGAAATTCAACTTTTAGGAGGATTCAAATAACTCTACTGGGGCTAGGGACACCCAGCTAGCAATAGAGCTATGTTCAAGAGAATCACAATGAAACTCTCATCGGGGCTATAAACACTTGCCTGATAATGAGGAAATGTCTAGGTTTCTTTTGAATTTTAATCATTCACATAGCTTAACATGATGAAGCATAGGTTCTTGTAGCTTCTTAAAGAAAGGAATTAATACATTTTTACACACTTGGATTTTTACTATACAAAGGGGTAGATTAATTAGTGGTTTTGATCCTTTGGTCAGGTGTTTTAGTTAGTTTGGCCTAATATGAAGGTCAAAACTAGATATTTTGGGATCGTGATTCATGTTTGTCATCAAATTGTTCTAGAACATTTCCCCAATAGAGTTGCCATTTATTGTGATTTTTTCACACACACCCCACTGAAAGTAGGGACCCCCTCTTTTTTATTTTCCTTCTCTGGCTGCTCAGTTCTACTTTGGGTTCAGTCATATTTGGTGCTTGCTAGGTCTACATGAGGTTTGCCTTTGGATAGTCATTATATTTTGGATTTTGGGTTTCAAGGTTATTTTACTTATGTTTCTTGATGATTCACCAATGAATTTAACTTATAATCCTTTATCCTTGGACTTTTCCTAATGGTTTCTTTGCATGTTAAGTCAATTTGCACTTAAAGTTTAGGTTTTAGCCTTTTTTGGAAATTTTGTGCAGGTATGTTGTTGACCAATGCCATACCCTCTCACCTTATGCAGTTACATTTTTCACATTTCTTAAATGGGAATAATCATCAAGTAGTAGGTCTAAGCACTCTTCCTACCAATTATCCCATGTGCTTGAATCAATAAAACTTAAATTTGTTAAGTGTTCAAGATTTTTTGGGATTTTATGCGAGTATATCGTCAACTAGCGTCAAACCCTCTGACTTCCATAGTGCTCCAGCCCACAAACCTCTAGATTCTATAGTCTAGTTTTTCACAACTCAAGAAATGGGTGGAAATTTTAACTATTGAACATTTAGTGCCTTTAATATATAAGTCTCCACATGCCTAAATAAGTTAAATCCAAAATGACTAATTTTTTAAGCATTGTGGAAAGTTGGTTGTGGAAGTCCAGGTGTAGGTGTCGTTCCATCCACATTGTTTTATGGCACAAACCTATCTGGCTTTTGACCTAGTGGATTTCACATTCACTATTCCCGTATTGATCATTCCTTGGAAATTCAAATTGTGTTGTGAGTCATGCCTCAAAACCATCATTTCCCTACATGCCCAAATAGAGAAACCCGAAAATAACTAAGTGTTTGGGCTTTGTGCAATTTTGTGTAGGTATATCATCGACTAGGGCCAGATCCTCCAGCTTCTGCATTGCTTCGGGTTGCAAGCCTCTGGCTTCCGCATTTCTTCAACCCTGAAAAGTTAAATCCCCTCAAAATTCCATTTCCTAAAAATGAATGTTTCTCGAAATGGGAAATTTCCTGAAAAGGGATTTTTTTTCAAAAGGAAATTGTCCCAAAATGGAAATTTTCTAGAAATGGAATTTTTCCTAAAATAGATTTTTTTCAGAATAGAAAAATTTCCCCAAATGGAAAATTTTTGAAAATGGGTTTTTTTGAAAAAGATTTTTTCTTGATGGACTATAAATCGATAAATTTTAATATTTTAAATAAGGGAAATTTATCATTTCCGGAGGTTTAAATTATGATATTTAATGACACAAGTGCTTCTAAGGATGCTTAGAGTGATAAAGGATCAATTCATTGAAGGACCAACATATGAAACCATGCCAATCATTGGAGGGAGGAGTAAATGAATTAAATGGTCAAGATGAACATGCATATGGATTCATGCAAGGCCTTATTCACTATGGAAAATATCAATATTCAATTCAAACATACATGAGAATTTGTGCCTACTAGCTAGAAATGATATTTTGAAGAGGACTATAAATGATATTTTCACTTCTTTAATAAGGAGTTGATCATCGAAATCAAGGGGATATTTGTTTCTCTATGGGTCAAATATGTAGAAAAATCACCCAATTGGATGTAAAAGAGGCATGTATTGCCAAAATTCAATGTACTTCAAATATTTAATGCTAATTAAATCCAAGACCTTTTATTGGATTCAAACCCGACCATTGATTTGCAATGTAACATCTATAGAAAGCTAGTAGTTGCTCACTTGTAAGGGGAGAATTCAATAGTAGTAGTAGAATAGTAGAAAATAAGTTAGTTTAGGAGAGGGGAGAACTAGAGATTGTTAAGAAAATCTTAGAGAAATTAATACAAATAGGTCATTGATTTGGTGAATTTCTATGTTAAGATTGAAAGTGTTATGGTTTCTTACTTCTTATTCTTCTCAAATGTTAGTTTCAATTATTTCATAATAATGGTGAAATGTTAAAGATGTTTTGATGAATTTTTTGCTCATACCTTTTATGATTTAATAATTGTAAACTGCTTTGTAAGGTTAGTCTGAGCCAAATATTGCGTTAAGTTCAACTATGAATTTCTTTTTCATGTCACGTGAGTTATTGGGTGTATGAATGAATGTTTATAGTTTGAAAATATTTTAATTTATTTTGAATATTGCACCATTTTTTTGTAGTTGTAGGCTTGTCCTTGGTCAATTAGGAATAGGTTTCATGGGGATTTTTCCGTCTACAACATTAGCCATTATTACAATTGATTTTAGGAGTTAGATTAGGATCTCTCTCAACCCTATATTTTGATATTTATTTGGATTAGTTTTAGAATCAAAAGCATCACCATAGTGCCACATTTGATGAAAATTCATTTTTAGATCTTTGATCTAGAAATTCTATAAGGTTTTACACACATTTTTAGATTTCACAAAACCCTCATTTGAGTTTAACTCTTCCAGCCTTGTTGAATTGTAAGACCCCTGATGATTACTATCAAATTACATCATCACTAAGTTGTTTTTTGTATTGTCAACACCTAACCTTATAATCATTCTAAAGTTTTTCTGAAGAGAGTCACCTTTCAAGAGAGATATAACACTTTTGTTTTATCTATGTTGTGCAGTGCTAAAACAATCATCAACATGAATGCATGAAAGAGATAGGATACCTAGGAAAATAGTTGAAAAATATTAAAATGATATCGCATTCCTAGTGTCAATAGATGAGTCTATGATGGAAGCAGTAGAACCAAGGACAATGTGGATCCCAGCCTTGGGATATAAAATCAATGAAGAAGAAATGATTGGTCTGGTTGAGATTCTATTGGAGTCTAAAAGTCACCATGAAAGCAAGGTATGGAACCTATGAAGTAAAATATATGGAGGCGCATATGGAGTAGAGAATACCACAAATTAAGAAGGTTGAGAAAATGGTTGATAAGTATGTGGAGGAAATGGGCATCTCAAAGGAACACGTGGAATAGGAAAGAGAAAAGGCTAAGTGAGAATCAAGTGTTATAGGAGGTTTAGAAGGCATAAGAAGATCTGGTGGGATAGCTACCATGCCTCCTAGCATCCAGAAGTCCTCTGGAACTATGCCCTCTATTGGAGAAAAGAGGAAAACAATTCATAGTCCTTCGATAAAGGAGAAATCTCCTCTGGATGTGTAGACTACAAGATTTGACAAGAATAAAACTATTGTAGCAACACCACCTACATCCCCTACCAAGAAAAGGATGAAGCCAAAGGTAGTGAGATAAAAGGATATAAGTGTTGAATCTCTCTTGTGCTAATTTATCCTTGATGACAATTTGTATTAATTTTTGGCATCTTGGTGATAGTTTACTCAGTTGATATGCTTCCATTTTGATTGGCATATTTACTATATTTTTGATATTATCATGGGTGACACTAATATCTTGACTCCATGTGCAAATCTCAGTTGAGGTATTATGGTTACAGGTTCTTTTTTCCATTGATTAGATGACATGTTTCTTGTTTAGCATTTAGTATTTCAGTGATGCACTTAATTATATGAACTTGGAATGAATCAATGTTCTATAGGTTGATATGTTGTGGCTTGATAAGTTTCTAGCATCATGAAATTGTTAATGCTTTTTGATCATATTCAGAGTCATATTACTCCAGCCTCCTTCAGGTAATGATCTCTGGTTCTTGATGCTTGGGTTTATGAGGTACAACTTGTTTTTCAGATTTAAGAAAACCCTATCGGGTTTCCTTAATCAATTGATAATGGTTTATGGTATGTGGAATTTCATTGTAAGCTCAACATGTTTTTAGCCTTTATTACACTTCACAAGGCTTTGGATACTTGAGTATATATGGCTTTTTAATGGTGAAAATCATTTTTGATCACTGGCACACATCTGATCATTCCTATGCATGTGTTTCAGTTCTTTGGGTATACTTGACTTAATAAGGTGGAAATCAACCTTGGGTAAAGATATTCAAATTGTTCTCTAATTTGCATTTAAATCGGGTCTAAATGATTAATAACTAATTAGGCCTCAAGGTCGATAGCATGTATTTGGTTTTGATTAGTTTGTATATGTCACATTGGAAGTGACTAGGCTTGTGACTACTTGGGGACATTAAGTCTTAATAATTTGACTCTTTACATGAAATAAAGCTAGGCATTATTGAGTCAACTTTACACATGCTTAGTCTTTGATTTGGGTAATGAGTTTGTCGACATGATTTTGGATTTCTTTGGCCGTGGACTTCAAATATCATTATGAGTGTTTTTAACTTATTGAGTTAGTCCTTTCAGACTTCAAACTGCATCACATTTTTGTAAAGGATTTCATTCGAAGTTTAGGGAAATTCTTGTGTTTCTCTTGCTCGAGGGTGTCGAACCCTATTCTGGCTGCCACCATGAAGTCATCCTCACTACTGTTTAACTGTGTAATCTATTGGAATTCTAGAATTCTTGGATAGTGTATGGAGAATCTTGAAAGACCATCACCATGGTTAGTTCATTTGTTAGTTTCTTGCCATTGGGTAAGAGCTCGCCATAAGGAAGGTACTCGAGCTGCTAAGCTTCTCTACAAATATGGTAAACACTTTTGTGACAATAACTCCATTACTATTCTCAGGTATTCTTTCAGTTTGCTTTACAGATCCATTACTTCTCAGGAAAGGTTATTACAAGTTAGGTTTTCTATGCAATAAGAAAAGTGGAAAATGTCTATTTCTTTCATGATTAGATCTGAAATGATAGCTCCAAAACTTGACTACATTTTTATTGAAGGTTATCATGACAATTTTAAAGGGATTGTGATTTATGTTTGTGGGTAATCATAATATCCTTGAATCTCTTCAATATCTTACCTGGGTTCATTTATAATGGTTCTTGGTTGCATTATTCTAAGATTGTTTCAATTTTCACTACACTGTGGTTTCAATTACTTAAAATGCAACTACTTTATTGGGTATTGCTCATGGTATATATATATATATATATATATTTTTTTTTGGATGTTGGGTCGTTGAGGAAAATCTGTGCAGGTTGCTTGTGAAGTTTATGCTTAGTGTCCTCTCTATTTTTGGCATACCCTTCTTCTCTTCCTATCAGGAGAAAATATTCTACTCTAAAGAACTTTGTCTTACCTGAAAAGTAGCTCAACAGGAAAGTGGATACAAACAAAATGATCACCTTTGTTATTTTTTGTACAAAAAACAAGTTTCAGCTGTAATCGAAAGTTGTTAATTTTGACTTAATCTGTAAATTGATGAAAACAGAGAGATTAGGTCTTTATCATTACTAAAAAAACTAAAAATAAAAATAAAAAGGATAGAAGTGTTGTTCTATTATTTATGAAAGAGAATTTTTTTTTTTTGCTAAAAATTTGAAAAACACAGTGTGTTAATTATTTTTGAACAGTATCATGAAAAATGTATGAAATAGAGTGTGAGGAAAAGAAAGTGAGAATACACCACTAATAATATAGTTTGATGAGAAGTTGTATTGATACTATAACTAGATTTTCCTCAAGTTGTCTTAAGGCTTGATAATGGGTGGAACTTTGAAGTGTCATTATTGACATTTGAGAATTCTACACACTGTCTATCAAGAGGCACCTGACAGAAATCAGGGAAACAAAGAGATCCTCTGTATCATTGTATGTTCTATTGGAAAATAGAAAAGGGGTTGGTGCTCCTTGAGATTGGTGTGTCTAAAAAGAGGGGTTGGTGCTCCTTGAGTTGGTGCTCAGAAATTAGCCTATGAGGCATAGTCAAAAATGATTATTGAAATGAAAGCCTGAAAAAGGCAGCAGGTTCAAGAGCGGTTTTTCTACCCCAAGAGGGTTTTCCACTCAGAATATCTTGTGTCTATTTGAGTATCTATGGTTCATTTGATTCAATGCTTTAATACTGTAAATTGCTATGGTTTACTATTCTCATTTTAGTTTATGTGATTGCATTCAATACATGAATGAGTTTATCATTGATAAATGAGAGCACACATTTGGTTTATTTCAATTTCAGTTAAACTAGGTAAAGAAGTTAATAACACTGATTCACCCCCCCTCTCAGTGTCTTTTCACTCCAAAAATTGGTATCAGAGCCTAGGGTCCTCTGATAGGTCTTTCAAACCTGGGATTGATTATGGCCTTGGAGTCTATTCAAAATGTCTCAAGCTCATGAAGGTAATTCGATGACTAGAGCTCCATTATCTGATGGAACTGATTATGTACTCTGGAAAATTAGAATGGACACTTATTTAACTTCTATTGACCTGGATGTCTAGAGAATAGTATTGTTTGGGTACATTGTACTAGCTACTTTGCCTAATACTTCTAATGAAAATAAAAGATATGAAACCAATGCAAGAGAAAAACATGCTCTTCTGTGTGCATTGACTAAAGATGTCTTCATCAAATTCATGCACTACAGCTCTACTAGGGAAATTTGGACTAAACTTGAAACTATCTATCAAGGGAATGAAAAGGTAAAACAATCTAAAGTCCTCACTCTAAAACACTAGTTTGAAGATTTTAAAATGAGGGACGATGAAAAAGTAGCTAACTACTTTTTGAGAGTTGATGAAATAGGCAATGCCATGAAGGGTCTGGGAAAAGATGGTAAGGAATTTGATGTTGTAACCAAGGTCATCAAAACCTTAGCAACAAAATTTGAAGCTAAAGTAGCTACTCTAGAAGAGAAGAAACACTTTACCCAGCTTACTCTTGATAGCCTACAAGGCACTCTGACTGCCTATGAAATGAGGATTATTAAAAACAACACTTCTGCAAAAGAACAACATTTAATGTTGAAAGGAAAGAAAAGGATGAGCTCACTGAATCAAAAAAATTTGATTCTAAAGAATCCCACTTTGTGACGAAAATAAAAAAGGGTTATGGAAAGTATAAGGGAAAACTTCCCTTCAAATGCTTTAATTGTGGCAAAATAGGCCACTTTGGTGCAAAGTGCCCCTATGGTGACACAAATAGTGATAACGAAAAAATATGAAAAACTTTCCAAGAAAAAGGCTTATAGACCCAAACAAAAATTCAATTTCAAAATGAAGAAAAGTTTTTTCAGCAAAAAATGAAATAGACTCTGAATCTAAAGATTCTTTAGATGAAGAGGATGAAAATCTATTCATGGCTGAAATCATTTAGCAAGATGAAACTAACAACAATGATGCTGAAGATGGTGAAGTAGATTATGAAGGGGAACTGAAATGTGCTCTAAAAGAGCTAAGGAAACTTAAAAAACAAATGCGTTCTCAAGAACAAAATACTGGTGAAGATATTTCACAAGAGAAAATCATAAATCTTGAGATAGTCTCATTAAAAACTCAACTTGAAGAATCCTAGAGAGTTGAAGACTATCTTCATATTGGAATAAGCTTTAAAGATCAAGAAATTCAAAAAATTGAACATGAGATTGTAGATCTTAGAAAGACCATTGAGAAATATGAGAGCACTCCTAAACTGAATGACATGTTCAGTAAACATAAACTAAACAACGACAAAACTGATATTGGTTTTGTGAAAGGTGAATGTTCAAATAAAAGTGCTAAGAACAATGTTGTTGTTGGAAAAAAAATTTCTAAACTCAAACATCTTGACTTTGATAAGGATCATATTCATCCTTTTAGGAGAAACATAATGTCTTATAATTCCTACCCTTTCTTTTATGGATATTGTTACTTCTGCAACAAATATGGTCACAAGGTGAACTCTTGCAGATTTATAAGTCCTAGAACTCCTAGATTTGGTGTTAGGCAGAATCATAGCCTTGAAAGATAGATTATATGTTTCACATGCAAGTCTTTGGGTCATTCTACTAAGCAATGTAATGTTGATCAACATAATAAACAAAAAAAATCTATAAGGGTCTGGAAACCCAAAGCTCTCAACAACATAGAGTAGACCATGTTAGTTCAAACTATCTTCCACTCCAAGAAAAAGGACTTATGGGTCCTAGACAGTGGTTGTTCAAACCACATGACTGGTGACAAAGAAAAAATTTATTAATCTAGAAGACTATGTAGACTATGTAGGCGGATATGTAAAGTTTGGAGACAACTCTGAAATTCAAATCAAAGGTAGAGGTTCTCTTTTTCTAAATGAAGACACTCCTATTTACAATGTGCATTATGTAGAGGGACGAAAACATAACCTTCTGAGTGTCAGTAAAATCTATGACAATGGCTATCAAGTCCTATTCACTTCATAGGGGTGTGAAATCAAAAATAAGATTGGAAAAGGTATTAATGCTAGAAGGACTAAAGGAAATGTCTACAATTTACTTGAGACTTATGGAAATGAAAACAATCAAGGTATGTGCTTAATGAGTCATGTTGAAGAAATTTGGCTGTGGCACAAGAGACTAGGTCATATTAATTTTGACAATATAGTCGGAATTAGTAAAAATCAGAATGTAAGAGGTCTGCCCATTCTAAAAAATCTTGATAAGTCAGTATGTAGAGAATTTCTCAAAGGAAAGAAAACTAAGGTAAGCTTTAAATCCAAGGAACATTCATCTACCAAACCTATGCAAATTTTTCATACTGACTTATGTGGTCCTACAAGGACTAGATCTATCAATGGTGAGAAATATTTCATGCTATTTGTTGATGAATACTATCATATGGTATGGGTTACCTTTCTCAAGAATAAATCAAAAGCTTTTGAATGTTTTAAATTTTTTAGAAAAATGGTAGAAAGATAGTTATATTTAAAATTGAAATGTCTAAGATCTGAAAAAGGTGGTGAATTCACCTCACAAGAATTTCTTGATTACTATGAAAGACATGGCATAAAAAGACAATATATTGTTGCCAAAACACCTCAACAAAATGAGGTAGTTGAGAGAAAGAACAAGATTGTAAAAGACATGGCTAGGACTATGTTGAATGAAGAAAATATGCCAAACATGTACTAGAAAGAAGTTGTTCATACAACTATCTACATTTTGAATAGAGTCCAGATCAGAGTGAAATCCAATTTCACTCCATATGAACTGTGGTATGGTAAATCTGTCTCAGTTAAATATTTTAGAATATTTGGCTGCAAATGTTTTATCAAGAGAGACGATGATAACTTAGGCAGTTTTCAATCTAAGATAGATGAAGGTATCTTTTTAGGACATTCTACTCGCAACAGAGCCTTTAAATGATTTAACAATAGGATGAATAAAATTGTTGAGTATGTCAATGTCAAATTTGATGAAAATCTATTTTTAGATGTTGAACCTATGCAGGATGATGAGGAGGAATAATTTGAACTTGATATAAATTTTGAAGGCTTTGAAACTTCAAATCCTGAAACAAAATCAGCAAGTCCTAAACTAGCTAAAGAAAAATTTGAAGATGCTGAAACCAGCTTTGAAAAATGTGTCACTAAAACTCCTTCAAAATCTCTTGCTAGAAACCATCCTAAAGATCTGATTATAGGAGATAAATCAGTAGGAGTTCAAATAAGGAAAATAAAAGTTAACTATGATGAAAAATATCACATAGCTGAGCTTACTGCTTTTTGTTTAATCACTTAGCTTGAGCCAAAAAGATGATGAAGCTCTAACTGATGAATGTTGGCTTAATGTAATGCAGGATGAAATTGATGAAATTGAGAAAAATCAAACTTGGGAGCTAGTCCCAAGACCAAATGACAAAAATGTCATAGGAGGTAAGTGGATTTTCAAAAATAAACATGATGAAAATGGCCATGTTGTTCACAACAAGGCTAGATATTTCTGCAAAGGATATACTCAACAAGAAGGTATTGAATTCAGTGAAACCTTTGCACGAGTAGCTAGACTTGAATCAATTAGAATTTTCTTGGAATATTTTGTTTTCAAAAATTTTACTATATATCAAATGGATGTTAAAACTTCCTTTTTGAATGGGTATTTGGATGAAGAAGTTTACATAGAACAACCTAAAGGGTTTACTTTTAAAAACAAACCCAATCATGTCTACATGATGAAAAAGGCTCTATATGGCCTAAAACAAGCTCCTAGAGCTTGGTACTCTAGATTGGACAGTCACTTACTATCAAAAGGTTTCATTAGAGGAGGAGTAGACATAGATCTTTATGTTAAAATTCAATTGTCTGATATTCTAGTTGTTGAAATTTATGTTGATGATATTATCTTTGGCTGCAACAACATTGCTTTGAGTCAAAAATTCTCACTAATTATGGAATCTGAGTTCAAAATGTCTATGTTGGGAGAACTGTCCTTCTTAGGTCTTCAAATCTCTCAACTTGAATCAGGTATCTTTCTCTCTCAAACAAGATATGCTAGAGAAATATTAATGAAATTTCAAATGGATGAATGTCATCTAGTTAGCACTCCAATGGTTACCGACTGTAAACTCAGCAAGGTTGATGATTCTCCTGCTATCAACCCAACTGACTATAGGTCAATGATAAGCAGTCTATTATATCTAACAACCTCAAAACCTGACATTATGCAAGCTATTTGCATGGTTGCTTGATTTCAGTCATCTCCTAAGGAATCTCACATTAATGTTGTTAGAAGGATTCTTAAATATGTACAAGGCACAATTGACTATGTACGCTACAATCCTAGAAGCAATGAATTTTCATTAGTGGCATATATTGATTTTGACTGGGCTAGTTTTTTGGATGATAGGAAAAGCACCAGTGTTCTTGCTTTCTTTCTTGGTGATCATTTAATGGCTTGGGGCAGCAAAAAAAAATAATCGGTTTCACTCTCTACTGCTGAAGTAGAATATATTGCTGCCACTTCTTGTTGTACTCAGGTAATATGGATGTCATAGATATTATCTGACATGGGTATTGAAATCCCTAAACCTATTTCTATTATTTGTGACAATACTAGTGCAATAAATATCTCAAAAAATCATATAATGGACTCTCACACTAAACACATTGTTATTAATTTTTATTTTCTTCATGAAAAGGTGTTGGGTAACAAGGTTTTTGTGCAATACGTTCCTACACAAGCACAGGTTGCTGACATTTTTAAAAAACCGTTGGCTAAAGATGTTTTTGAAAGACTTAAGTCTAGATGGGAGTTGTCTCTCAATCTCTGTTATCTTAATCAATCTATCCTGGTGATAGGAGAGCTAGTTAGCTCTTCCTACAGCTCATACTTTGCTGCTCAAATGTTACATCTACAACTTCATGGAAATCCATAGTTGTTTCTGGTTTATCTTTATTGACTTCCCTTTATCCTTGTGACAAAAAGGGGGAGAATTATGAGCATTTAGTTCCATTACTATATTTTGGCTTGGTGGCTCAATTTTTTCCATCAAGGACAAAGGGGGAGTTTGTTGAATCTCTATTGTGGTAAGTTTTCCTTGATGAAAATTTATATTACAGTATGGCATTGTGGTGATAGTTCACTCAGTTGATCTACTTTTCCGATTGGCATATTTACTTCACTTTTGTTACTATATGTGGTGGCACTGATATCTTGACTCCATGTGCAAATCTTGGTTGAGGTATTCTAGTTACAGGTTCTTTGTTCTATTGATCACGTGACATTTTTTTGGTTTATCAATTAATATTTTAGTGATGCACTTAATTATATGACCTTGGTTTGAATCAATGTTCTACAGGTTGATATGTTGTGACTTGATCAGTTTCTAGCTTCATGAAATTGTTGATGGTTGTTGACCATATTCAGAGTCATCTTGCTCCATCCTTTTTCAGGTAATGATCTCTGGTTCTTGATGCTTGGGTTTATGAGATACAATTTACTTTTCAATTTAAAAAAAACCCTATCGGGTTTCCTTAACCAACTGATAATGGTTTGGGCTTTTTTCATAAAATATTGTGTCATGGGCATTTGGTTTAAGGTAATTGGCATGGAAGAATGGCATTGTGAACTTAGCATTTTTTTTAGCCTTGATTTCCCTTCACAAGGCTTTGGAATGTATTTGAAATTGGATATCTTTTGGCATTGGATTTTAATAAGGTGGCAATCGACCTTGGGTAAAGGTATTCAAATTTTTCTCTAATTTTCATTTACATTAGGTCTATATGATTAATTTCTTTGTCACATTGGAAGTGACTTGGTTTGATTTCTTGAAAACACATATGTCAATAGAAATTGGCACTTGGAAGCAATAATGCAAGGCATGATATAATTGAAATTTGTTTAGAAATGTGGTCATGTCAAAATATCTTTGAAGGCATCATTTGGTCACAAGTTTACTTGGCAATTAGTAAATGTTTTATGAGTTTTTTTTTTTGGTTAGCATGATTATCTTTAATCTACCTGCTGATTTCAAAGGGTATCATGAGTTTTAACTTATTAATGAATATCCTCTCAGACTCCAAATGTTTATCAACCTTTGCAAATGATTTCATATGTTTTCCTTGGATGTTTAGGGAAAACTATTTATCATTCTCACTACTCACATCTTTTGGAACCTTACACTAGCCACCACCATGGAATCTTTCTTTCAGTTGTTTCTCTGCACTCACTAGATTTATGATCTTAGAAAGTGTCTAAGGGAGGTGAGAGGAAAATTACAATGGTTTTTATTTAAGTCTACTTCCTACCGCTGGGTGAAGGCCCAAGTTTGGAAAGTGTTTTGGCCATTTCTTGGCTGCAAATCTGGTAAACTCTTTTGTGACAGCAACTACATCACTATTCTCAAGTATTCTTTTAGTTTTCTTTACAGATCTATTACTTCTCTAGCAAGGTTATTATGAGTTAAGTTTTACTTTAAAAAAGGAAAGGTGAAATTAGTCTATTACTTTCATGATTATATATGAAATGATTGCTCCAAAACGTGACTAAATTTCTATTGAAGGTTAACTTGTCAATTTTAAAGGTTTTGTGATTTTTGTTTGTGGGTAATCATGAGGTCTATGAATCCATTTAGTTTATTTTCATGCATTAATTTTCTACTATTCCTAAAAGCATGATTAAAAGTTTTCAGTTTTTGAGCATTGTTCTTTCAGTTGCTTAAAATGTTGCAACTGTTTTAATATTATTCATGGAATATCTATTAATGTTCACACCTGAGGTTGTGGGTAAATTCTCTTGGGTACACTCTTTATGAGATTTCATTTTCTCAAAATAAAGTTTTAGTTACTTCTTTTTGCAGTTGTTTTCAGTGGTTATTACTTATGCACACATGCATGCCTTGATGTTGTTTGGTTAAGCTCTGCCTTTGCATGTTGCTCGACTGGATATGGTTCTGTCACTTCTATTTTTACATACTATTTTTCTATTCATTCCTGGAGAAAATATTATGCTCTAAAGAACTCTATATTACCTATAAAGTTACTTGATAGGAAAGTGGTTAAAAACAAAAAGGTCACCTTTGTTTTGATTTGTAAAAAAACAAGTTTTAACTATAACCAAAAGTTATAATTTTCTTTGAATGTAATGATGTAATCTGTAAAAAGATGAAAAAAGAGAGATTAGGGCTTTATCATGACTGTAAAACCTAAAAATAAAAAATGAAAAAAGAAAAAACAAAGTGCAAAATATATCAGTTGATTATGAGATATAGGATTTAATCCTTTTTGCTAAAAACTGAAAAACACAATGTGTTAACTGTATTGAAAAATATCATGAAAAATGTATGAAATAGAGTGTGAGAAAAAGAAAGTTAGAACACACCACTGATAGTATAGTTTGATGAGAAGTTGTATTGAGACTATAACTAGATTTTCGTCAAGATTTCTTAGGGCTTGATAATGGGTGGAACTCTAAAGTGTCATTAATTGACATTTGAGAATTCTGCACATTGTCTATCAAGAGGCACTTGACATAAATCAGGGAAATAGAGAGATCCTATGTATCATTGTAGGTTCTATTGAAAAACAAAAAAGGGGTTGGTGCTCCTTGAGATTGGTGTCTCTAAAAAGAGGCATTGGTGCTCCTTGAGTCGGTGCTCAGAAATCAACCTATGAGGCATTGTCAAAAATGATTATTGAAATGAAAGCTTGAAAAAGGCAGCAGGTTTAGAAATGGTTTTTCTACCCAAGGAGGGTTTTCCTCTCGACATATCTTGTGTCTATTTGAGTATCTATGGTTCATTTGATTCAGTGCTTTAATGCTTTAAATTGCTATGGTTTACTATTCTCATTTCATTTTATGTGATTGCATTCAATACATGAATGAGTTTATCATTGATAAATGAGAGCATACATATGGTTTATTTCAGTTTCAGTTAAATTTGGTAAATAATTTAATAACACTGATTCAACCCCCCCTCTCAATGTCTTTTCACTCTAAGAAAAATATGATAGAGGTGGATAATTTACATCTGGTGAGTTCAATGCATTATTTGAAGAGCATGGTATAAAAAGACATTATTCTTCTCCATAAACCCCTCAACAAAATTGAGTTGTTGAAAGAAAGAATTGGACTGTTCAAGAAGATTCCAAAACTATGATGACAAAAATAAATGTTCCTAGTGTGTATTGGAGAGAATCAATCCACACTAATGTTTACATTCTTAATAGAGTTCAAATCAGAGGTAACAATACTAAGAACCCTTATGAGTTGTGGACTGGTAAGACTCCTACTATTAAATACTTTAAGGTATTTTGAAGTAGATGTTACATTAGAAAGGGTGATGAAAATATTGGAAAGTTTGATGCTAGATGTGATGAAGGAATTTTCCTTAGATATTCAAACAACAACAAAGCTTACATATGTTTTAATAAGAGACTGAGCAAAATAATTGAAAGTGCTAATGTAAAGGTTGATGAAGCTATGTATAGACCAGTGGAAATAAATGAAGTTGAACCTAATGATCCTATCTGTGTGAAAATTCAAGAAGAATAAAAGGAAGAGAAAATAAATTTAATGAAATAGAAGAGATTTCAGAACCTACACCTAAGAATCCTAAATATGTTCATAGAAATCATCTGAAGGAATAGATAATCAGAGACAAAACTGAAGGAGTGAAGACAAGAAGCAAAGTGGTTGAGGTAAACTTGTGTTTACTTTCTAAGATATAACCTAATACATGTGAATAAATCATGTGATAATGAAAGTTGGGTTAGAGCAATGAAAGAGGAACTACAACAGATAGAGAAGAATGAGACATGGGAACTAGTCCCTAGAACTTTAAACAAAAAAGCAATTTGTTCAAAATGTGTATTCAGAAACAAGTTGAATGAAGATGGTGAAGTGGTAAGGAATAAAGCAAAACTTGCATGTAAAGGATATTCACAGGTTGAAGGAATATATTTTGAAAAAACTTTTTCACCTGTAGCAAGAATGGAGTCCATTTAGATGTTCTTGGCATTTTCAGCTTACAAAGACTTCAAAGTATAACAGATTAATGTCAAGTTTTCATTTCTGAATGGATAATTGGAAGAAGTGTATATGGAGTAACCATAAGGTTTTCAGCTATCTGACAAATCAAATATGGTTTATAAATTAAAAAAGGCATTATATGGACTTAAACAAGCTCCCAAAGCTTGGTATGCAAGACATGATAAATACCTGACAAAGCAAGAATTCAACAAAGGGTCCACAAACAAAAAAATTTAATTCAAGGTTGAGAAAAAAAATATATTGATAGTTATGGTATATGTTGATGACATCATCTTTGGTGTAAATGAGGGTATGTGTAAGATGTTTGTTGAAGAGATGCAAAAATAATTTGAAATGTCTATGATTGGTGAATTGAATTTCTTCCTTGGATTTCAAGTAAATCAAACTAATAAAGGGATATTCATTTCACAATCCAAGTATGTTAGGGAATTGTTAAAGAAGTTTGGAATGGATGACTCCAAACGGGTTTGTACCCCTATGGTAACTAGATGTAACCTAAGTAAGAATGATGAATCTACTAAAGTTGATCAGAGCATGTACAAATCTATGATTGGTGGACTATTATATCTTACTACTAATAGACCTGATAGAATGCATGCAGTATTTTTAGTTGCAATATTTTGATAAAAACCAAAGGAAGCACATGCAACAACTGTGAAGAGGATATTCAGATATCTTAAAGGAACTCCATATTATGGGCTATGGTATTTGAAGGTCAATGATTTCACCTTGACTACCTACACTGATGCATATTGGGTTGGTTGTGTAGATGACCAGAAGAGTACAATTGGTGGTGCATTCTTTCTTGGAGGAAGATTAGTTTCATGGTTGAGCAAGAAACATGATTCAAATTCTCTATCCACTGTAGAAGCAAAGTATATTGCAGCAACATCTTGTTGTACATAGGTACTTTGGATGAAAAAAACCTTGATGGACATAGGTGTGGTAAGTGATAAAACTATTTCTATATTTTGTGACAATACAAGTGCTATAAACATTTCAAAGAATATAGTGATGCATTCTAGAACAAAACACATATCTATCAAGTATCACTTCTTGAGGGAGAAAGTATTGAAGAATAAAGTTAGACTTGAATATGTACTTATCATGGTACAATTTGTAGACATATTCACTAAGTCCCTTCCAAAGGATACCTTTGAGTATCTCAAAGGGAATTTAGGGGTTACTTCCCCTCCTTCTTTGAACTAAGAGCACATATAGGTGCATCAGTTTAGTGGATTCATAGAGTTCTCTTGTTCTAGACTGATGATGGAGGTCTACTCCTTAGGGGGATTAAAGAAGTGCATTGTTGCAGTATGTGATGTGGGTATAATCCTATGGGGGAGTGACCAGAGTTTTATATGGAAAGAATTTCCTTTTCCATTGATGTCAAAGGGGGAGAGAGAGAATCATGTGAAAATTTTATGCTTGGCAGGTTGTTGCTTTTGAAAATCATGTATGCTATCTTTGATGGTTTTTCACATCATGTGTTGCCATCAATGACAAAGGGGGATATTGTTGCAAGTATGTATGTGGTTGATGGTGTTCTCATTAATGTTGTCATTGATGTCAACACAGTTCATGTTGTGTACATATGGTATTTGTATAGTTTTGATACTATAGAAATTCTTAGAGTAGATGGAGTTATATTTATGAAGTTGTGTAGAAATGCTCAGAGTACATGGAGATATATTTATAAAGTTGTAGTTATACTTTTTACAAGTTCTTATGAGAAATTTTTAGAAATAATGAAAGCAGTCTTGAAGTGTGTTCTGAATGTGCTTTGGTATTGTGCTCTACATTTTCTTTGTATCATTCATATGTCTATGTTGATCTGTAAGTATGTTCATAAGATTTAATGGATTGTATATAATGAGTTTTAGCTTCTGAGGTGATGGTGAGTAGAAGGTGTGTTCACCGATGTGTGAACTAGTTTGGCATAGCTTTCTATTTATGGACTGGAAGAAATTTTTTGTCTCTACAGTCTATTGATATTTGGTTTCAGATCTTGTGGATCTGGGATATGACTCTTTCTAATGGTTTCTATGTTCTTCAAAAATTTCTTATGATTTGGCACTCTAAAAGACCTACTCCAGAGCTTCATTTTTTTTTTGATCAGTCTAGTTGGACTGATGAAGTTCTCTTTGTGAATAAAGTTTGTTGCAATTGTTATGGATGTACCTGAAGTATTCTCAAAAATGGTGAAATTTCTAGTGAAGTGTGTTTAGTGATTCATGTGTGATTATCTTGCTATATATGCATATACTTCAAATATATTTGGTTTTTTCATTAGGTTTGGCCGAATTGGTGTCTACACATTATACTATGCTTTTGCATTATCTTAAGAAAGGATTTTCTTGATCCAAGATGTTGTTTGGGTCCTAGATTAAATATGTATTTGGTCCTCTCTAATTCTTATCCACTGTGGGAATGTTGAGTAGCTGACCTAGTTTGAATTTTTAAATAAAATTGTATAGCCAACCTTGGATAATGTTCCTAAGGTTGAATATGATATAGAAGTAAATCAAGTTTTAGCTAATTTTATATCCATCCATCCATGAATCAAACAAGTGAGTGAAGTGTGCAAATAAGTACAAAAAGAAGAGAGTGGAAGAGCGAATTAAGGCAACTGAAAACAGTGAGCTAATGGCATCTACAATCTTCTAATCAGGTCGTGAATGTGTGGAACCCTAGTGGTGGATCTTCATTTATATCTTTTTTTCTTTCTATAAGCAGTGAGCCTCCTTTCTGGATAGTGATTCCTTTCAAGGTAGTGAGACCTTGTATTTGGGTAGTGAGCCCTTGCATTTGGGCAGTGAGACTTTGTATCTAGGCAGTGAGCCTTGTGGTAGTGAGCCTTTGTATCTGTATTATATTACTACTATATTCTGAGTTAATCCTCACCATGGTTTTCCCTCATTGGGTTTTGCACGTAAATCTGGTGTCTCTGGTGTTTTCTTTCTATTATCTACATTTCATGTTTACACTTAATAAAAGATTGAGGTTAAAGAGAAAAGATTAAGTTTAAAGTAAAGTTATTTGATACAACTTATTCACCCCCCCACTCTCAGTTGTCTTGTGTATTTCAACATATAGATCCCACATAAGATAAAATTACTTTCTTTTCCTCCACAAAACATCAAACATAGGTTGACGTAAACACAAAACCTTCATATGTACATACAATTCACCATCCATTTGACTTCAAAACTTGATCTTTCTTTGAATCCTCAATCAAATGGGATCTAATAGCTTATCCTCATCATCATAGAACAAAATAATTATTCGTGAATAAATGTGGAATCTCCCACACTGATACACAGTATAAGGAATGATTTCAATATAGAGAGCTAAACTCTATCATTCATATATTTTGGAATACTTCGCAAAATATCACAAAATCTTGAATGTAGATGCAATTGATGATCTCAAACTTGTAGTTAGAATCACAGAGTGATGTATCAACTTGTGATGGAGAGAGGACCCAAAAAATTATGCACTAAACCACAATACTATTAGGAGGAATACTTAGCTAGATTCTTGTATAATCATATTTTTCTGATCAACTTGTGCTATCCAAATGTCTTGAAGAATGCTTCCAATCCATTCTGTAATGATCATAACACTTTTTGACATAAGGGACAAAACTAGATCATACAATATATGAACTTGATGATCATGTTTCCAAACAACATCAACAATGACAAACTTCCAATAGTCTTCCCCTTACTTCCAACAATCTCCCCCTTTGTCATTGATGGAAACATGCATATCAAAAACATTTTCCAAAAACTTGTGTCTCCTATTTACACACATTTCACCCAAAAGTCTTTCTCAACATTTATCCCCTAGTTTCAAAATGTTTTTCAAGTATCTCCCCCCCTTTGAAATCAATGGCAAGGGTGTACTGGTATCAGAACAAACTTTATATACCCCCCCTCAGATATATATGTGGTCAAAAGTAACTAGAAGAGTGTGTTGACTCCCCCTCAAGGAGTTAACCAAAAAATTCTTTGTCCCTTATGAATATATGTAAAAAGAATCTAAATTTTTTAAAATGCATGACTAGAAATTTTCAACCTGAAGATATTGATTCTTGAAGATTTTGTAGGATGACTTTCCAAGTGGATCTAGCTTCCTCCCAATGTTCCTTTAATACTGCAAGTATTATGTGTTGTAACTCAAGCTTCACCAAGATCTCCTTTCCTTCTTCTAAAGTATAGGGGTTAAGATTTATCTTTGAAATAATATCTAAACTAGAAATGATACTTGAGATAGGTATATGCTTGATTTTCACCAAGTCCCTTAGCTTCTTGAACTATTTGATTATTTCTTCCTTCTAGCTTTGCAGGGTAAATTATTCTTCATGTAAGGTCACTAAAGCAATCCAAGTCTGATCATCTATATCTTGTATTGGGTCATAAGTGTTTGATGCATAACTTATTTGTGTCTCAATTGTATTCATAGCATCATTTATACTTTGTGCAACATCAAGCCACTTCATGCAATACATAAATAGATTCCTTGATTCCTCTTAATAGGCATTAACATCATTTAAAGTCTCTTTCACTTTTTTGTGTGTAGATGCACACTTTTTTGTGATGTCCAATAACTTCTTTTCTACAATCCATGCATCAAATTTTACTTCAATTTGTTCTCTTAGTTTGAAGGAATATTATTTGAAGTTTTCCATTATCTCGAGTTATATTTACAAATTTATTGCATCATTTACATATTCTTTAGAGGTCACAGTGATACGAGCTTCCTTTTTCCTCATGGATTTTTGCTTAACTCTCCTTTCATTTTTATTTTCTTTTGCACTGATGGCATAAACTACTAGAGGGGATTTCTCCTTTATTAGAGGACTACCTATGGATATCCTCTTCTTACCAACTATAGATAGAGATGCAATAAATGATATCCTAGAGCTACTAGAGGCCTTTTCTATAGTTATGTTAGTTCTATCTCTCTCTATAGCTATTCTAAATTTTTCTTTTGAGATGCCAGACTCTTTGGCATATTATTTTACCTTAGCATCAACTTGTGTCTTTATTTATGATTTATTAAATTTCTAAGAAACTTCCATTATATTTTCTCTATAGTTTCCAAATATTGGTCTAGTGGGATCCTTAGAACTGTTCAACAACGTTTCAAACATAGCCAGTAGCTACTTCTTCTATCACTTCATAGCCAAACTCTAGGACCCAAACAATTATGGGTTCAAATTCTTCCATTATGCAATAATCAGTAGAAACCAAGAAGGTAATGTAATTCATGTACTTTTTCACCACATATCTCAAAAATCTCTATCTGATATTAATTCTCCTTTGGAACATTAAAAATAATTCTATCATGGCATCACCCTAAGCATCCAAATCTCCAATGTTACTCATGTAGTCTCTTATTTGATGAGCAACAAATATTTCATTCAACCAATTAACCTTTCCAACTACCGGAACTTCCTTCATAAAATAGAAAACCAAAAATATTATCAATGTGCCATATCTAAACACATTATTTTTCTTCCTAATTTCCTTTAGGCTCTCTATCAATTATTAATTAGAGAAAATTACAAAGGCCATATTTTCCATTATTCTAAATCATATCCACTGCCACATGAATTGTGGTGGTAGATACTGACTTGTCTCCATAAATATGTTACAAGATTATGTGTCCCTTGGTCTTCCTTATGCAGTGAGTGACACTTGGGTTCGTGAAATGGCTTAATTACATCCTATTGATCTTGTATAAATTTGGTGGTCATATCAACCATTAACAAATCAATATCTTAGTGCAACAACAACCACCAATTTAACAATTGCTATCAGAGTCGAGGTCATAGGTTCAAACCTCTTGATTTCCATAAGGGTATTGTTGCAAGATGGTGTGTCCCTTGGTCTTCCTTGTGTAGCATGGTTCTTGGGTTTGTGAAATGGATTAAATGCTTCTTGTGAATCTTGTATAAATCTAGCGATGGTATCAAGTATAAACAAGTTAATATTTTGGTGCAATAACAACCACAAATGTAACAAAATCATATGTCTAATAACCATTGTTATATATTGAATTTATAGATTTCTGATAGGGTTTATTGTAATACCTGTTTGTAACATTTTCTCTTTGTTCTTGGTGGATTTCCAAATTGGAATCGATTTGGTGACCATAAGCTAGTGATTTATTTAATCAATTCTTTAGTAATCATGTGCATGCCATCAATCCACATAAAATAATCATGAATTCTACTAAATTCCATTCTAATATAGTTCTATTCATTGCTAAAGTTTGGAAACCAATGCCAAACATCTAATTTCTTCTCAGTCAAGATATTATATTCTAGTTTCAAGGTATAATTTTCTTTGACTAACTCATCTACCCATAGATTGAACAATTTTCCATAAGGGTGATCTTCCATATTCTCATGAATATAAGATGAAGATTAATATTTCCCTAATATCTTTAGTAGGCAGAACCCCAAGAGGTATATGTGAAAATGAACCTAGGGGATTCACTTCTAAAGCTTTGGTGGAGTATCTCTTAAATTTGGGTTGTTGTTTTCAGGAAATATCTACAATTTCTTGTGTTGCCACTGCATTCAAATTTCCTTCTACTAATAATTCTAGAAATTTAGAATGTGCAAGTATTTTTAAATACCTTTTTCTCTTGCTCGATGAGGTAGGGTTTTGGAATTCTGTAATGTGAAGATTCTTCGAACCCTTCAAAATCAATTCTTGCTCCTCTACTTTTCTTCGAATACATTAAATGAATTTTTCTTATCAAGCACACTTTCAAATATTTGATTTGACACATTCTAATAATAAATACTTTAGAAAAAAAGCTAATAACCCTTAAACCTTGTATTCACAATCAAATTTCCAAGCTCCACAAATTACCACATTAGAATGTTTTCTTCCATTAATTTCTTCCTCATATTAGTAATTACATTCTTCATCACATATCTTCGTGCTATATCTTGAGAACCTCTTTTCTACCAAGGGACATAAGATATTCATTAAAGCTCCCCCTAATCCATAGCTCTAGGCTTATTTACTAGAGGAAAAATCTACACCAGAGAGTGGTACATATTCTCCTTTATCCTCAGTCCTTTCTTTCTCTAGATCTTTTCCATTTCCATCTTCATTTCATCTGGATCAATCTTCTTAACTAATTCACTCTTCTTTATCAAATCATTCTTCCTTTTGTTTTTACTTATACAAAATTTAGCAATATGTCCAGGCCTTCTACAGTTGTTGCATATGGTATTTCTTTGATCATTATTTCTTTCATTCATTCTAGATCTACATTGGTTAGCATTGTGTCCAAATCCATAGCATGTATAACAATAACCTTTTAAATATTGAATCATTCTACTATTGTTATATTCATTTATGATTTGAATTTTGCATTCACTTGCTCTATGTCCAAATTATTGCATGTAAAGCATTGACCAGTAAAGTATGGAACATTCTAATTTATTCTGCTTCTACACTCCTTTGCTTTATGTCCAAATTTATTGTAAAAATAAAAAGTACCATTGAAAGATGAGTACCTTTGAGAATTTGGTTGTCTAATGGGAGGTCTTCTAGCATTGTTTCCTTGATTCTAGAGAATACCAGTGTTCTTGTATTTAATATTCTTTTCATTTTGATTTTCTTTTAAGATTTCTCCTTTTTCAAGTCCTAAACCACCTTTATCTTTAGATTCTTTATGTCTTGCAATTAACTCATCAAGAATTGTAGAACTTGTCTTGAATTTATCCTCATAGCCTCTTTCCTTCTCCAAATTTGATCTCAAATTTACCATTTCTTGTTCAAGCCTCATGCATTCATTTTCTTTCCACCATTGCATATAGACATTCCTCAATATTTTCATTTTTTTCCACTTGCACTTTCAATCCGATGATGTTCTCATCTTCTTGTTTAAAATTTTCATTAACTTCCTTATGCCTTTTTTTGAGTTTCTTGATCCACTCTCTCAATTTTCTAATACATCAATTTTCCTCTTTAAGATTCTCCTTTTGATATTTTTTTTCATCTTCAACTTTCCTAAGATCTTCAAGAGAAACTTTGAGTTCTTTGTCAATTATATAATCTTCTTCTATGTATTAATAGAACAAATATCTTCTGACGGAATATCATACTTTCTATCATCCACATGTTAAAACTCCTATATTATCCCAAAGAGATCAAGATCCTTCTAGGGATCCAATATCTAATACCAATTGTTGAACACCTAGAATACTAAGAGGGGGGGTGAATCAATATTCCTTTAAACCAATTAAACATAATCCATCCAATTATCATAATAAATATAATTTCAATGATGAATGAAAACATGAAGACATCCATAAAATCACATGAAACATGAACACCAATATTTTTACAAACCAAAAAATGGGAAAAACCATGGTGAGGGTTAGCTCAGCATATATTATATTCAAACATAAGATATTATAGAAAGGCTTACTTCTAGATGGAATCACTATCCAAGTGAACTTACTACCCACAAAAAGTAAGAAAGATATAAAGAAGGGGTGGCTACATCGCATATTTGAACCGATACAATAGCATCTATCATATGCTAGATTACAGTTCCAATGAAGCACAAAATAATCTTCACAAATATCTAAAACAATACTCTTCTCTGCTTATAATTTCCTCAACTCTAATTATATCTATATCACACACATGTAGGTATAATACCATACATGTCATATATCTCTCATTACTCACTTACAAGATACTCTCTCTATCACTTCATCATCATTATTTACATTCCACACACACCAATTCCACATCCAAAACTTTGAATTTAATCTCCTATATATATATATCCATATGAATTGTAGCTTCAAATAGGCCATTCTAATTATAAATAACACACAAAATCAAACATGTCACCTTTAAAAAAATTTGTCGACATCTCATGCAAAAATTTAGAATTTAATTCAGATTAAGATAGATCAATATGGACCAAATATAGATCCCACATACGATAAAGTTACTTTCTTGTCCTCCACAAAACATCAAACATGTTAGGTCGGCCCAAAACAACACCTAAATAAAAAAACCTTCATATGTACATACAATTTTCCATATATGTGACTTCAAAACTCAATATTTATTTGAATTCCCACTTCTTCAACATATAATAGCTTATCCTCATCATTGCAGAATAAAATAATTATCCATGAAGAAATTTGGAATCTCCCAAATTGATAAACTATGCAAGGAATGAGTACAATATATAGAGATGAACTATGTCATTCATATCTTTCAAAATACTTCAAAAAATGTCACAAAATATTGAATGTAGATGCAAATTATGATCTCAAAACTACAATTATAATTGTAGAGTGATATACCAACTTGCAGTGGACTGTGGACCCAAAAAGTGATGCACTGAATCATAATACTATCAGGAGGTATACTTATCCAAATTCCTGTATAACCATATTTTCTAGATCAACTTGTTATGTCAAAATATCTTTAAGAATGCTTCCAATCCATACTAGAATGATCTTAACAATGTTTACGTCAATGAAAACACTAGATCATACATTATATGCACCTCATTCTCATGATTCCAAACAGCATTAAAAATGACAAACTTCCAAGAGTCTTCACCTTGCTTCCAATTTCTTTTTCTTTTCCATCTTTTCTTGTTTTATGTACATGTGTAAACCACCGATACTCACATATACATAGGCCATCTAGAGTCCATGAGTGGACATACAATGCCAAATTTTATCAAAATATTATGAATCTCTGCTTGATGATTAAATGAAGCCTTTGTAAGGGTTTCATGAAGTGTTCAACTAGGAACCTCTCCTCTAAATCACATGTCTACCCATAAACACCAAGATGAGTGAGAATTAGAAAGGTCTTACATATTTAGTGCCATTGTTAGGGATGGTGCTACATTACAAATTATCTTGTGTAATTTCAAGATTTCATAGTTTAGTATTTTGTAATTAGGTTTTAATCCATGAATGCAAATTATTTAGTAATAATGTGTAGAATCCTTTGATCAAAAAAGTCACAAATATTGTATGTAGAGGTGGTGAGATGCTCTAGGAAAATTTCTCCCCTCAACACATGAAGATTTAGAGGATATTTGTGATCAAAGTTAATAGACCAAGGGTATTTCTAAGGAAGAATAATACCTAGAATACCAACATCCACATTAGATACACAAAAGGCTTCCCACATACATATCATAACCATGGGTTATGGTGGAGTGGAAGACCCACTATAGCATGTAAATTTTCAGTTCCCCATTGCCAACTAGGAGAGAGAAACTACCTTGAAAAACATACCTCATTTAGCATTACCTGTATTCTATGGGTTGTTCACTGAGTATCTAAATACCTTCTTGTTTGAGTTTGATGTGATATGTAGAGGTTATGATTATACTGCAAATGCACATATGTTCAAACTATTTTCAACAACATTGAAGGATGTTTCCTTGAGATGGTTTATGGCTTTGGGAAGAGATATTGTTCCAAATTGGAACTCCATGAAGAAAAAATTCTTAGAAAATTACAAATATTATTGTAGAGGAGATGTTAGGAAGAGAGATGATATTTTCAGAATGACACAAAATAAGATAAACCATTCAAGGACTATATAAAAAAGATTCCATTTCTAACTAAATAAGTCCCACCAAAATAGAATCTCAGATGAATCTCTAAAATTGTTATTCTTAAGTGGAGTTAATAAGGATTGAATTAATTCCCTTAACCTTATTAGGGGAGGATACATCTCATAATTTCCATTTAATGAGATTTATAAGGTTTGTAGAAACTATTCAAGGTATTTCACTAAAAGGACTAGGGAAGACAAGACAACTTTGATCAATAAATAGTCCAATGGATTCTCAAAGGTGGAGCTAAGTAATATTCTATCAAACATGGAGGAATATATTATCATCCATTTGGATACACAATTGGACACCATACATGTGAAGAACAAGTAATAATATACAAAGAAACCCTTATAGAATACTACCCATATTGTAGATGAAGAAAAGATAACAACAAGTGCAAGAAAGTTTCAAGTATTTTATAGGATAGGAAAGGGAAACTAGACCTTTTATGCATTGGAAGATCAATATGGAAAAGTGTTCTACATTTCTCAAAGGAAGCCATGGTATCAAGGATAAGGTATTCCTCAAGATCATTTGAATTATAATATTTTATTTCTAGTTATTAATGCAAATTTCTCTAATTGGAACCCTCATCCTTGGGCCAATGCATAAATTCAATGGTAAGTTCCTCAATATAATTGGAACAAATTAAAAAAACATGTGGCCACCAAAAAATTACCAATGATAAAACTATAATTCTCAGTGGCCACCATAATTAAACCAATGGAAACCTCAATGGAAAAGAGGTCAACAATGGAAAAACCAAAACATGAATTATTAGCAACAACAATAGCTCTTTCTACCACAACAAAAAGTCATTATGCCAAACCTAACAAACCTAGAACTACAACCACCTAGATCACCCCAACTTACAACTCAACCTACACCTAACCCTAATACTATGCCTATTCAATAGGCCTATACTAACAAAGCTATTCAATACCCTACCTATGTGGTAGAGGTGAATGATGTCCATCGCAAATCAAGAAAAATGCTTCCTGGTCATTCATATCCTCATATCACTGAATTAGTTGATGAGGAACTATAAGAACAGACCTTGGACAACCAACATAAGGAACTTGAGTCAAATCAGGTTAACCCAATCAATCCAAGTCTAGAGCCTCCATTCCTTGAAATATTGGGTTTTCAAAGGCATCAAGCGCAAGCTAAAAATGATATGTTGGGATAGCTAAAATATTTTTGCATAAAAATTCCCTTCTTTTAAGCTATCAAAGAGGTTCCTATTTACACAAAAATAGTGAGAGAATTATGCCTAAAAATCCAAGCAGGAAGTGGAAAAGATCCTCAAACTGTAAATGTATTAGGACAACTTGCATATGTTATGTTGGAAACATAATTGTCTCCAAGTATGCAGACCTTGGTAGCCTTGTAGTAGATGTCAAGATAAATGGAACTCTCATTAAAAAAAAAATGATTGATTTAGGAGAAACTATTAATGTGATTAACAAAGAAATAATGCAATTGTTACAGTTAATAGATCTCAAACCTACGCCCACTTTCCTATAGTTGGAAGATAGGTCAACAATGAAACCTGAGGTTATCATAAAAGACTTGGTAATAGAATTGGATTTATGGGAGTACATTGCAAATTTTATGGTACTACAACTTAAATCTAATATTGTAGACTATCCCTTCATCTTAGGAAGACCATGGTTGGCAACAATAGATACCTTTATAGGTTAAAATTTTGGGAATATGATTAGTTCTAATGGAAATGTGAATAAGAAATTGGTACTTTATCCACCAACTCAACAACATGTAGACCTAGAACAAACCATTTGGACTGCCCTAGATGCCCTAGATGAGGAAAATCAGTACTCCTTGCAAACCTTGGTGACTATTGAATGTAACCCTTTAGTAGAAAACCAAGATGAAGATGAACTGATAACAAACATCATGAAAAACAACTATGGTAGGGACCTGTTATGCCTTGCATAACCACCCCATCTTTTTCCTTGATCAAAATGGGTCCCCCTTTATGTTTTTATAGTTAGTTGTTTTTGAAACAAAGTTTTGGAGTCTTGTTTTGCCAATACTTTGTTTTTTTCTTTGATTTAGTCTGTCAGAATCGGAACCAGATCTGAATCAAGTTCTGAAAGTTCTTTTCAAACTTGTTTTGGTTCCCATCCTGATGGTATTTGATTGTTTTGTCTTCAGCGGACCCAGAGCCAGAGTAGGTGTTAAGTTGGTATTTATCGAAAATTGCAAAATCATAATCGATTCCGCCCCCGCCTCTGCTATTTTGACTTTTGGTTTTTAGTCTATGTATTTGTGTTTAGTTTTATTATGTCAGTCTTTTTTTTTAATTTTTGTGTTTGGTTGGCGGACCCGGAACCAGAATAGGAATGAAGTTTGAAAATTTCTTTAAGGTTTTTTGAATCAGTTTCCATTTCAGTTCCGCCCCCACTGTTTTGCTGGATCATTGACTTTTTGACTGAAGTCACACTGTTGTGAAGTGTTGGTTCTCTTCTAGTTCCAACTCCATGTTAAATTGCATTCAATACATTAATGACAACTGCTCGTGTAGGTAGAAATCCTCATTTTTACCTTCATTAAGGATTAAGTGAATCATTATTATCATTGTTAAGAGATTAAGAAGCACGAAAGAGCACCGACGGAGTTCATTTGAGTGAATTGATCAAAAGAGAAGAAGGTTATTGTTTGCGAATTAGTTCAGAAGGTTAGTAGGGTGTTGCTGTGTTTAAGGTAGGGTTTCTTATCATTGTTGTTCTTCATTTATTTACTGTTATGTTTGTTGTGTCTGCTCGTGCTTAGAATCATTTCGCTTTTACACGAATTCATGATTTGTGGTATGATTGGTTTGATTAGGTTCTTAATTTATTTAATTTTTTTGGTTTTATTCTTCTTTTCTTTTGATTTTGTTTGTAGTTCTTTGTGTTATAGGGCACGGTCGCTTTCACATTTTAGTCATGATAGCGTCGTGCTATTTTGATTTGTAGTAAGTTAGATTAAATTTAGGTTTTAAATGGTGCTAGTTGGATTAAGGATTTACAGTGAGGTAGATTAATGATTTATAGTGAGTTAGGGTTAATTGAATCTCATTTTTACCTAGGGTTTTTGTCGCGCTTTCAAACTGGTAAAATGGTAAGGTTTAAAATTCTTGCCCTAGTTTTATCAAGTTGTTTCTAGATTAGAGTTTCGTAGGTTTCTGTGATCACATTTTGATTAAAATATAATGCCATAAGATTCAGTTGTTCCCCATGGTCATATGAGTATAGTGTTTTTAAAGCATCTTTTCATTTAATATGACCTTGGTTTTAATCATGGAGTTATAGGTTAAACTAATAAAACCTTTTATGATGTCATGGTCAGCCTAGGCGGAGATGGGATTAGAATCGATCTTGAACTGGAGAATTATGTTTTGCAAAAGTTATCAATTCCATTTCCATCCCATTTCCAGCTCCGCGTATAATAAAGAAGTCTTTTGTCGAAATAATGAAGACCTAGTCGGAAGCGGAGGCGGAATGGAAATAGAATATGAAAATATATGAAATCTAAAGGAAAATCAAATCCATTTTTCATTTTCATCCCAGTTCCGATCATGATCCTGGTTCTGATCATGATCCCGGTTCTGACTCCAAGCCCATTCATTAGTGAAATATCTATATCGGTTTTGGCTCCAAGTCTGATAGTATTGTAAAAGAGATTGTTATAGGTTGTGTTTCTTCTTGGTTCCGCCTCTAGTGCATATATGAAAGGCATGTTTTATGATGATATCTAAAGATCTAATTAGAGGTTTTGCTTGTAGGAAAGTTTAAAGATGTCAGGAACATCAGGGAAAGTTGCTCGAAGGAACCAGCCTGTAGGAACATCAAAGGCAGCACCAAAACCAAAGAAGTTAAAGCCAAAACAATTGCCTTATACCCTGAGTTATAATCACAGGAGTCTGGTTGTGAAGGAGAGCAAGGTGGAATCAGTCTGGTCAAACATCATGAATACGAACTTGGGCCAGTAACACTTTGAGGAGTTACATGCAAAAATCTTTGCAGAATGAGAAAATATAACAAGAAGGACACAAAGAATAGTTGATTCTAGTTTGGCAGATATTACTGTGTTCCCTTTATCAGTCCAGTGCCCAGAGTTGATCTTAATGGAAACCAGTGCCTATAATCTTGCTACAAGACTATGCATGGATTCACAAAATAGGGAGATCATTGATCTTACTCCTCAGATGTTTCAGAGTATATTTAACATCACGGATCCTAAGAGCTTGGTGCAGTTGGATGAGGTAGAGGCCTTAAAGAAATATAGTAACTATAAGGACTCCAATAGGTCTCATTTGAACAAGAAGTGGTTGACGATAGAAAAGAAATCTTTAAGCAAGCTTGCAGACTAACCAAAGAGGGAAAATTTCTACAAGGAGGTGTCCGATTTAGTCATGATGCTATCAAGAGTGTTTGGGAAGAGGGATATGTTCCACTTCAAGGAATGGATGTTTCCTTTCATCCAAATAATCTTAAATTGTGACCATCAGTTTGATTGGCCAATGATTGTGTCTAATGCTATCCATGATCAGCTAACTAACATCAGAAACACTAAGTGTTTCTTTATGACTTCTTATGTTGTGTATGCAGCAGCAAGATTGGGTATTTTTCCAAGTTTGAACAGAGTGGGCATAATGTGAGCCTTGGATGGACAGAAGAAGGTATGGGAGCACTATGATCAGCTATCTCTTCAAGCTGCTAAGACTCATTTCAGAAGAGTCAATGATGCATTTTTATATGTGATCATCAACCAATTGAATGGAGATGTAGGATACTGGTTGAGTCAAGAAGCCATGGAATTCATTATTGAATGGGGATGTTGGTACATTCAATACCTCAAATTTACATACTTTAGGTTGGCTGGTTTTGAAGGCCATCCACATTTGCTTCCAAGATGCTACAATAAAAGGATAGTGCTAATGGAATTTGTATATCAAGCTCTTGGAGTTAATGCTCGGTTCGGGATCAAGCATAAAACTGGATGTCATAAATTTCCCATGAAGTTGGGTGAATATAGTTGTCAACACTTGGTAGGATCAAAGGTAGTTTGTAATGAATTAATACAGTTGAAATTGGGTTTATAAATAGCTCATAAGTATTTTGATTCGAAGGGTAAGATGTATGCTTTGCTTCCTTCAGTGTTTACTAGACATTTCAATTTAGTAGAAGACTTCTAGAGTGATAGGCAGGATGAGTATGATCTAAGAAAGAAGAATTATGAAATATTATCTATTTCACTCATGTCAGAACTTGGTGTTGAGGAAAATATTCCTGACACATTGGTGGATGATGGAATTGTATTGGATCCATTTTATAAAGCTTTGAAAATTGGCACCAAGAACCTAGATCCAATTGACTGGGATGCTGAAGAAACCATTGATATTCAGTGGATTGGAAGGAAAGTGTTGAAAAGGAGTGTGCAACAGTTTGTGCTAAGAACCTAGATTCCTCAAGGACCAGCCCCTAAAAAGGGTAAGGGATACAAAAAGATCAAAAGGAAGACACCTCCTAGAGAGCCCTTTGAGTTCTTTCCCCCAGATATTGATGAAATAGAACTTGAAGCAGTGGGGGATGAAGAGGAAATGCAAGAAGAGGATGTTCTAGTAGGATCCGCTATTTCAACACCTACATTAGGTGAATCATCTGCACAAGTCCCAATTACAAGGAAAAAGAGTAAAGAAATTAAAGAAGGAGATCTTCATAGCATGGTTGAAACTGCCAAGGGAAAATAAATGGAGAAAGAAATTTTGGAGGTTGGGACAGATTCAGATGAAACTAAGTCAGACAAAGATATGCAAGAAAACATGCCTCTAGAGGAGGATATTGAGCAGACTTTGACACAAGAAGATCAATGGAATTTGTTTGAAGATTCAAAAAGAGATTCCGATGCAAGGGCTGCAATAGAGAAACAAAAGGAAATTGATAGCAAGGTACAAGCAGATGCTATATAACAACAACAACAATTAAAGGCTAAGCAAATTGAAACTAAGGTAGCAGCAGATGAGATAGAAAAGCAATAGGTACAAAAGGAACAAGAACTCAAGATAAAGGAAGTGAATGATAAGTTAGAGTTGATACAAAAGATCCATGATCTTGAGGAGGAGAAAGCAAGAAATCGAAGGGAGAAAGAAATCGTGATTGCTAAGTTGAAACTTGTAGAAGAACCTCGCCAAAAGGAAGAAAAAGCAACACAATTGCAAAAGGAGAAAGATAGTGCAGATTTGGTTAGGAAGCAGCAAGAAGAAGAAGCAAAGGTATAAAAACTTAAATCTTTAGAGGCAGAGAGATTAGAAAAGGAAAGACAAGAGGCTCAACAGAAACAAAAACTAGAAGAAGAAAGACTAGAGAAGGAAAAACTAGAGAAGAAAAGAATAGAGAAGGATGAACTGGAAAAAGAAAGGTTGGAAAAAGAAAAAGTGGAGAGAGATTGGTTGGAGGAAAGAAAAGGAAGAAAAGAAAAGGCAAGAACAAAAAGATAGGGAAGAAGTTGATAAGCTGGTGCAAATGCATATACTACAAGAACAACAAGAGAAATCAAGGGTTGAATCTCAACCTCAGGTAAATATGCAGCCACCTTCTACAAATGTTGCTTCCTCTTCTTCTATGATGACTGCTACTCCAAGTCCTCCCACTTGGCTAAAACTGGATTTACAAAAGAGGGTCGTAACACCTTCACAATCTCTCAATTGGGAGGATATGATGAAAGGAATTGAGCAGGAGATGCCTAAAAAGAAGGCTAAGCTTCTACATTCTACTCGACTCACAGATAAAGGAGAGATTGTTGCTGAATGTGCCATGCCAATGATAGAAAAGGAGGTAGGGGATATGTAGCTAACATATTATTAGTTGAGTACTGTCAACTTGGGAAGGCCCACTAGGAATCAGCAAATGAACTTGATTGATGTGGTGGCTTCAACAACCAAGTCAAGAATGATCAAAGATAAACAAAAGAAGGATGAGCTTAAGGCTTAGTTGGATCAACTACATTCATTCTTAAAGAGTGTTTCCTCTCCAAGATCACAATAGGTAACGACCATTGAGACTCTTTTTTTGTTAAGTAAAAAGGAGGTAGATGATTTGGTGCAGGTAAGATGTAAAGCGGAGATGGTAGACCAATGGGTAGACAAGTTGAATCGAGAGGTAGGTGAAGTTTTGGTTGAAGGTTTTGAAGCCTACAAGGACACATAAGGGTTAATAAAAGAGATGCATCAATCAGAGAAACAAGAAGAAGAGTATAAAGAATACAACCATAAATTAGAAAAGGTTAATGCATTTCCTTTGACAACTTATTTGGAGCAATCAATACTTGAGGAGGACAATAAGGATTTTGTGGAGAAAACTTCTCATATACTCCGTTTTAGAACTGACTTTCTGTGTAAACATAAGGATGAAATTCAAGAGGCTATTAATAACTTGATTAAGCAATTGGAAGAGCTAGAAGCAGTCATTGCTATCATTGTAGATGTGAATGTGTTAACAAAAGATGGCATGAATTTGAGTCAAATAAAAGAGAAGTTGGATGAAAGGTTCATAGGACTCATGCAGAAGGAAGATGATGGAGAAAATTTGATAATAGAATGACTAATGGATGTCAAGGAAGAAATAAAAGCTGCTAGAAGAGAGATGATAAAGATAAAAGGTATGAGGGAGTTTGCTGCAATAGAATTGGATTGAATCAAATTTTAAGATAGCTAGATTGATGGGCCAAAAATAGATACATTATAGCAAGTCTTCACTAGCTATGATGAGTTCATTGCAGATCCAGCTTTGCATGCATGAATCTCTGCATGCATTACTTTTTCTTCTTTGCATGTTGCATGCAACATTGACAGTTTTGGAGTGCATGACTTCTTTTTCTCTATACTTTCTATTCTCTATTTTAACTGAGTGTCTAAAGTAAGAACTCAAGATCAAATTGATCTGAGTTTCCAAGAGAACTTTATTTCCTAAAAAGGTGGATGACCTAAAATAGAAGTGGAGTTCAAGTATTTGTACATCTATAAATACCCTAGGGGTATCATATTGTAAGGGTCGGTTCATTGAGAATAGGATTGGCTTACCTGAGATTAGGAGATAGAATTTTGTAGTGATTACAGAGATACTTTGTACTTGATATTTTTTACAGTTAATAGAATTATAGGTTTTACGCAATATGGTGTTAGCATTGAGTTGTTTTATTTGATAAGGCTGATAAGTTATAATCTATCTGAATGCCAGTGATTGTGCTGAAGCATGATAGTTTCTTATGTGATGAAAGTCATTAGAAGAAACCAAATTTAAGGATTATCTTGCTAGATTATCATTGAATTAAATTTATTGAAGTTTGTTGATCTATGATCTTAATGATGAATGAATGAGTGTTGTTTTGAAAATCCTTGAAATGTTTGTGATGTGTAAATGTGAAGTTAATTAAGCACCTAAAATGTATGCGATGGTATAGATTATTCTATAGATTGTGTCATATTATGGTTTTCTTGATCTGATTGGAAAAACATTCATTATTGAAGATATATGTCCAGATGCTAGATAAATTTGATTCATACTTACCGGTTTACCCCATTGATTTACTAATACAGTTCGGTACAAATGAGTCATTGCTTTAATCTTTTATTACCAGCATAGGCCCCTTGAATATTGCAGTTGCATGAACCAATTGAGTGACACTAGACAGTTGAGAACCAACTACCAGGACCTTGGGAGTTAGGCTACTATATGTTGTCTTTCTTTTTTAGGAGAAATAGAGTAGAAATATTTTGTTTTAATGTTCTTTGTGTCATTTTCACCATCAAGAGGACGCAAAACATCAAGGTTTTCTAACATGTCTATAGGATCCCCTATAAAATGTTCTCCTTTCTAGTTCATCTGAGTCATTTTCCCAAAACATTCATACTTTATTACCACAAAAATGTGCCCCAAACATAGAAGGACTTGACATCTCATAATTTCAAATAGCATCCAATACTTTAGAGATAATGTCAGGCAAAATATTGAATGTTAGTAGTCAATTGATTGATATGTAGTAGACCTCACTGATGAATATGCTCCAAGCACTCATAATTGACTTTGCATGGCACTATCATTACATGAAGGGTATATCTACCCATACTTGTGCATGCATATGGTTTATATCAATGATGGTTTTAAAACCATATGGAAAGCCCAAAAGAGAATAAACCATGTAGTTAGAGACATAGTTAAATCAAAATTATGGAAATTGTGTGATGCATGCTTTATATATCCTATCATTGACAGTCAATCAGTGTCAACTCTATTAGTTGTCCCAAAGAAAGGAGGAAAATGGAGAGTGTGTGTAGATTACCAAGAATTGAATGTTGTAACTAGGAAGGACCACTTTCCACTCCCCTTCATTGATCAAGTACTTGATTCATTAGTAGGAAAAATATACTTCTACTTTCTAGGTGGATTTAGTGGCTAAAACCAAATTAAGAGATCCCTAGAGTACTAAGACCAAAAAAAAATTGCATGCCCTTAGGGAACATATGCTTATTTTGTCCTCCCATTTGGGCTATGCAATGTACCAACCACCTTCCAAAGGGTAGTACTAAAGGGTAGTATTGAGTATATTTTGAGAATTTATACATGATTACATGGAGGTTTACATGGTTGATTTTACAACTTATGGGAATACATATGATGAAGCACTTGACAATATAGAGAAGGTACTCAAAAGGTTTCAAGAACATAACTTATCCCTGATTCATGAAAAATGCTTCATCATGATGACAAAAGGGATTGTGTTTGGAAATTTTGTGTCAATGGAGGAATTCAAGTAGACCCCCCAAAAAATGAAGTGATATCAACAATCCCTATGGCTCAAACAAAAAGATATGTTAGAATTTTCCTAGGACATATTGGGTATTACAAAACATACATACGGGACTTTAGGAAACTTGCAGCCCCATTATTTGTTTTGTTGTCAAAATATGAACAGTTTGAATGGAAAATTGCTCTTGAAAGCTCCTTTGAATCACTCAATCTAGCCTTGACCAAATCCCCTATCTTGAGAGGACCAAGTTTGACCCTACCTTTTCATATCCATACATATTGTTTTTACTTTTCTATAGAAGTTGTGTTTGGTCAAAAGGATGGTAACAAAGAGTATGCCATATATTAACAAAAAAAAAATCTACAAGGTGCATAACTCAATTATATAGTGATAAAGAAGGAGATGTTAGTAGTATTTTATAAAATAATTTAGTTTAGATATTATATTATAGGATATTAATTGTCCATACACATTGATCATAGATCAATAAGTTAGCTCATGAGAACACTAATATTTGATGGTAGACTTGTCATATGGTTACTTTATTTCAAGAATTTGACATTTCCATTGTGGATAAGCTAGGTATATAAAATGTAGTGGACAATCCAATTATATTTTAGTAAGAAAAACACCACCCCATTTATCACCTAGAGAAAAGAGGTAATTAGTTCACAACAATTTTTCCCTAATCTTGGATACCTGGTTATTTATTATACACAATCCTAGACAACATAAAGAGGAGATGCATAAGATAAGATGAAGTATATGATATCCTCATAGCATACTATGATGAACCCTATGGGGGAACCTTTGTATTAAAGAGGACAACTCTTAACATTCTCAATACTACCTATTATTTACCAACTTTTCATATAGATGCAATGAAGTAGAGTAGGGGTTGTGATAGATGTCAAACAATGGGAAGGAAAACAAAAAAATAATTAACTCCATTGAAACAATAGTTAACAATAGAACCATTTGACAAATAGGGATTAGAATTTATTCACCCGATATCACCAACATCAAACAAAAAGGAGCACATATTGGTCTGTAGAAATTATCTTACAAAGTGGGTAGAGGTTAAGGTTTTACCATTTGTAAGAGATTGGAATGTGGAAAAGTGTTTGTATGAATACATATTCACAAGGTATGTATTTCAAAGAGAAATTTAAATAGACCAAGGACCCCAGATTACATCAGAGATGATCACAATTGTTTTTCTAAATTATGAGATTGGACACAAAAAGTACACTCTCTACCACCTTAAGCTAATGGATAGGTGGAAGTTACCAATATGGAAATCGAAAACATTCTAAAAAATAAAATGCATATTCATAGGAAGGATTGGGAAGATAGATTATCTATGACATTTTTTTCTTATAGAACAACCTAGATGTCTACAATAGTGTTTACAAGTCATATGAATTGATTTATTGAAATAAAGTAGTGCTTCCTATCGATTTTGAGTATAAAAAATTAACAACAGTTACATGAGGCATGGATCTACCAATAGAACAAAAAGAGAGATTACACAAGTTAAATGCACTTGATGAAATCACAAAGGAAGCCATACACCACACTAAATTTGTCCAAAACCAAAGAATCTGATAGCATGATTAGTTCATAAATATAAAGGAATTTAGTGCAAGTGATTGAGTTTTACTTTATGACTCGAGATGCAAGGGCTATAAAGGGAAATTTCAAACCAGATGGATAGGTCCTAAAAGGAATACTTTTGTTTGAATTATATTCTTAGGAAATAGAACAAACTTCACTCACTCTCATTCAAGGATAAACCCTATAGATCTCAATCCAATGAAAAAATTGGAAAGAGATCTGAAATAGGGCTATCCTAGGGTCTAATTAATGACTAAAGAGGGGTTCATCACCAATCAAGGGCTTCGAAAGACTAATGGAACGCAAGATCTAATGTTTAAACCTAGTGATGCATGAAACTTAAATGAATGACCTAGAAATACATATAAATTAGAAAATAAGGATGTAAAATAAAAAATGTGCACCTAGAAACCTATAGAGGCTTGAATGATGACTAGAAAATTTGGAAATGATAATTTTAATGCTAAGTGGGACTCATACGCCAGTTTAGGTGATTTAGTCCTAGACTGGGTTTTTTGCACCAAACTTGGAATCTAAAAGTTCTTATTCTAAATATATAGAAACCCTAAAAAATGGTTGTACTAGGACTCATATGCCAAAGGTGGAATATCAGTCCCAGTGTTATTTTTTAAAGGATTAAGATCTGATTCTATTCTCCAATTTTTTCTCTTTCGACCACACTTTGTTTCTAGATTTGAAACCCTGATTTCAGACTTGTAGATGACTTTTTGTGAAGATTGAAACCTTAAAAATAAGGGGACAACACCAACCACTTTCTCCAAGCTTGTAAACTAATATTCAAGGGATCTTTGAGCTCCAAGGCACCTATATCTTCAATCAAACATCAAAGAGAAGAAATATTTGTTCCTTTTTAGAGGATAGTGGTTTGCCTAGGTTAATCCCCTTTTAGGTAATTAAACCAAATGATGAGAAAATAGAATAAGTAAATGAAACATGAAACATGGAAAATGAAACATGCACAATGATACCTTGAATGATGTCTTGTAAATCTACAATCTAACATGAAATGGCCATGAAGTATGTAGATCTAGATCCTCAGACAAGTGAACAATTCTTGACCTTCGATCTTGAATCAACATCACAACACTAGCTCAGTAACATGCTTGATTCTTGATATACTTGATATGATGATGGATCTTGAATTTCTACAACAAATGATGAAGAATCTACCTCAAGATGCCTTAAACATGATCTTGAATGCTCTCTTGACTATCTTGTAAAGTCTCAAAATGCTTAACTCTTGAGTGCTTGACTTGATATCATGAATGCTTGATGAAATAATGATTTTAGACCTTTCTTATATACGAAATCCATCTAATATCTCGTTTATTAGACCCCCACAGGCTAAAATTCATGAAATTTGAATTTTAAACCCTAATTTCTTGCTCAAAACTCAAAAAAGGAGCCAAATGGGACTCATACGCCATCTGTGGCATATGGGTCCCACCTGGGTGGGACTCATACACCCAAGGTGGCATATAGGTCCCACAAGGCCTTTTTGGAGAGAGAAAGTGTTAAGGAGTTAAGAAATTAAGTCTATGTGTTAATCTTATCAAGTTTTTAGTTGAAATAAGCCTCAAGATGTATAATATAGGGTCTTAGTGGCCTATTAATGATGGAATAAAGGTCACAAGTGAAAGAGGGCCCAAAATTCAATGTGAAAGTGTAAATAATTATACTTTACAACATCAAATTAAGGAAAAATTAGGTCTATTTAGCTTAAAAGGGCCCTAAATCCCATGTGAATGTGTACAACACATTACAACACTAGATTAAAGCAACATTAGATCCAAGGGTCCTAATTATAATGTGAAAGTGTAAATGAATATAATTTACAACACTAAATTAAGGAAATGTTAGGGTTTATTTAGTTTGAGAAGGCCCCAAGACCTAATGCGAATGTATAAAACACATCATAACACTAGATCAAGATGACCTTAAGTTTATTTTAACATTAAACATTTCCAAATTAAGTGTGAAGATGTGAATAATGATATTTTTGACACTAGAAGTCCATATGAGATACAACAAGTATTTCCAAATGGAGTAGTGAAGTTGCAAAAAATTGATGAAGTTAGATTATCATTACTAGTTAATCGACACATATTTAAGCTTTAAAATAATCCACTATAGAAGTATGACTTCATTAATTTAGTAGTATGGACCTAAAACAATTATTGAATCTAACATGGATATTGGACATGACATCACAATTATAGTAAGAGACAATACAAGTTATAAAAATGAATCAGTTTATGAGGTACATAACTCACCCATTGATGTTTCACAAGTATAAATTATCCACATAATTCACTTGCACACATTTCACAAGTGATAATAGGAATCATTTATTATCTAGAATAGTAAACAATGTAGGAGGGACCTATAGTTTCATGCCTAAAGGTGAAAATATTTCATAAGGGACCGGTTACTATAATAAACCATAACACTTGTTTGATAGTCATTTCATATTACCACCTGCATCCATTGCATATCTATCATTTCAAATAATATCCATCTATACATGCAACCACATATATTTCATTCCATCACATGCAGCTTATACATCCATTCACACATAGCATATCCACCACCCTTTTTTATTACCATGTACCATGTAATTAATCTCACCTAACCTATACTATACACTCCATAGCCTTTTCAATCAATCAATCACCATGCATCATGCATATGCATTCGTTCATCCCAAATTACCCCTACATGAAATTCATTGCATTCAGGGAAGTCACTTCACATCTAGCTATAGGCAATCATCAATCACTTCACATGAGTCTAGTTTCACTTCAAAAAAAATCTACTACACTTCATTTAAACCCTCTACCAAAACCATATCGGTATGTGAGGACACCAAATATCCTTAGTTTGGGGGAGGGCTATTCTTTATTTTCTTTCTTTTCAAAAACTCAAAATCTCTCTGTAAGTTGTTTACCATTTTTATTTCCCCTATTTTCAAATAATAGGAGCTTAGAGGAGAGAAGAAGAGATAAAGGAAATAAAATCGAGAGATTATAGTATAAATAAATTATGAAAGTGGTGTAATTAGAGTAACCTATAGGGAATTGAACAAGGACAAGTGTACAAACATTATTCATAGAGAACTAGCAACCCATAATCAGTTGTTGAAAGATAGGTTGATATTGCCTATTTTTCAACAATCTAGCTAGTTGGAGTAATTCTTGAAGATCATAGTGTATAAGGTCATGACACAATAGTTTACTACCACACTAAATAAAATATGAAGGAGTTGTGAGAGGCTTGATGGTTTATGCCTCAAAAGACACCATTGTTGAAGTATCTATTTTTCCATGGGAGAGAGGAGAGTTTCTAGCTAGGGAATATGCCATTACAACTAGAAATGAATTCAGTCAACTGAGAAAAAAACTAGACTCCTCTTCTTAAGGTACTAAAATATTATCTTTACCCTAGACTTGGGCTTTGCTTGCTTCCTACATAGTTAAATATTTACCATGTGATGGAAGAATTGTTTTGTTGTATACAGTCCATTTTAAACTATTGATTCATCTTTCCCATAATAGGTGTGTGAACATTCCAAATTTCTTGTATAATTTGCTAAAAAATGTCATTTGAGTACAAGATAAAATGGAGTAATACAATATTATCCATTTTTTCTTAGTCACATTATTGTTAAAAGGATTTCTGAAAACTCAATGTTGAACTTTTTATTGGGAATTTTTTCTTGATTGTCACAATATCAATGGTATTCTTGAGGCACCCAATGAGGAGAATAGGGGATATGAATAAAAAATATAAGAACCTATTATTTCAGAGAGGGAAATACCTTTTGGCTCCCATGTTATGTCACTTGTGTGCAACATAGGAGAGCCAAAGGTGTCAGGCTTGTAGGGCACATAGTTTGCAGCTTCTACTGAGGAACTTGTATCAAGGGATACACAAAAAGCTCCCTTTTCTAGAAAAAAACAAAGAGCCAAGAAAATAAAAGTTGGACCTTCTTCTACACCTATGAAAGGACAAGAGGTACCCATATAGCCTATAAGGTGATCAAATCACCTTAGGAAAAAGGGGCCTATGAAGGGATCAAAGAAAAATAAGAAATAGAGTGTTATTATGGTAGAGATAGATGAGGAATTAGAATTAGAGGGGAATTACCTTGATAATGTTAATACACCTATTGCATAGTCATAGTACTATATAACTACATCTGAATTTGATTCAAATGATTCTTTTGTTGCAAGGAAAATGTGAGAAAGAACCCAAAAGAGCTTTGATTCAAAGGGTAATGAGTATACAAGTGAGGGGTGTGGTAAATTTTTAGAAAGTGATGAGGAAATATGTTGAATTGCACAAGACAACTGAGAGGCGGGGTGAATCAGTTGTATCTAATCACATTCACCATAAATCTTAAACAATTCCACATTCAATTTAATTTTTTATTAAGTATAAGCATGAAGTACAAATAATAGAAAGAAAAAACAAGAAACACTAGATTTACATGGAAAACCCAATGAGGGAAAAACCGTGATGAAGGTTAACTCACAATATAAGATTAATTACAGAACCGGATACAAAGAGGCTCACTGCCCAAGATAGGACTCAGTATCTAGATAGGACCCACTATCCAAATGGGAGGCTCACTGCCTATAGATACAAAAACATATAAAGAATAATTTTACACAAAGAGCATTATCTCAATGCAACAAAAGATCCACCACAACAACTTCTACACATTCACAGCCTGACTAGAGAATTGTAGACACCATCAACTCACTAATTTCAAGAGTCTAGCACATTTAATTTCTCACTTCCTCAGATCACTTTCACACAATATTTCGTATCTATCCTGCTTATCACACTTGTGGCTTCCAAACCTTAACATATTGCCTTGTATTTATACCATCTTCAATCTTAGAAAATTTCTCCAAGGTTGGCTACACACTCTTTATTTTACAAATTCAAATTAGGTTGGTGACTCAAAATTCTTGTGGTTTATAAGAATAAGAGTGGACCAAATTAATACTTAACCAAAACCCAAAACAACATCTTGGATCAATCACATGCTTCCTTAATTGATTTTTATCCTTTGTATAACATGTAAACACAAGGTCAGCCAAACCTGATGAAAATCACCAATGAACATTGAAGTATGTGCATCATAACAAGAAGATAAAATGCATAACACATAACATTCTTCACCATACACTAGAAGAAATATTAGATACCTTCAGATTCATCCACAACAACTGCAACAATATTCATAAAAAGAACACTTTCCATCAGTCCATTCAGACTAGATAGACACACATAGGAGCTCTGGAACTAGTATTTCAGAGCATCAAACCATGAACACCTTTGATAGAACATAGATAAAACCATTATAGGCCTTCTTTTAGATCTGCAAGACCTAAAACAAACCAACAGAGGACTGCAAAGCATAAACATTTCTCCTACTCCATAGACAAAAAACTTTTCCAGACCAATTCACAAACCAGTCAACACAACTTTCACTCTTCATTAAACTAGAAGCTATAATCTAGGATATATCACCCAAGGATTCCCTTAAACAACACTACATATCCACACAATAATAGGATCAACACAGAGGAAATAAAGAGCACATACCAGAGCACATTCTGAACAAACACACAATTCTATCTTCACTATTTATTAATTTCCTAAGAAGCACTAGGTAACTCAACATATCAGAACACCTACAACACCATAAAGATAGCTCCATCTACTCACAAAATACATATATTATCAACTATACATGCACCACCTGCAATCAAATGTTTCCTTTCACTGTAACAACTTGTATTGTGTTGAAATCAATGACAACATTAATGAAAACACCACCCTACACATTCATACTTGCAACAATCTCCCCCTTTTTCATTTATGACAATACATGATGTGAAAAAATAGACATTCTTCGCCCCATTTTTTTAGATTGGGTAGCCTACATAACATTCTTGCACTCTCTTCTCCTTACAAGATTCTCTCCCTTTCAAAATTTTCAGATATAGATAAGATTTTTCACATGACTCTCTCTCCCCCTTTGACATCAATGGAAAATAAAAGTTTTTAATGATATTTTAGCCATATAAAATTCTAATCACACCCCCTTAGGAGTGCACCCATGAAAACACACATATCATACAAAAAAATGATACTTCCTACTCCCCCTGATGAGTAGACCCCAACCATCAGTCCAAACAAATGATGAATTTGTAGATCCACTGGACTGATGCACCTCTATGTGCACCTAGTTCAAAGGAGGGGCAGTAACCCCCAAATTCTCTTGAAGATACTCAAAATTATCCTTAGGAAGACCCTTAGTAAATATATCAGCAATTTGATCCTTTGTAGGCACACATTCAAGCCTTGCGTCATTCTCCAATACTTTCTCTCTTAAGAAATGATATCTGATAGCTATATTCTTTCTCCTTGAATGCATTACCAGATTATTTGAGATATTTATTGCACTTGTACTATCAGATAAGATAGGGATAGGATCATCACACATCACTCCTATATCCTTCAATGTTTGCTTCATCCATAGTACCTGTGTAAAACAAGATGTTGTTGTTGCAATGTACTCAATGTCAGTAGTGGATAAAGAGACTGGATCCTATTTCTTGCTTAAGCATGAAACCAACTTGCATCCAAGGAAGAATGCACCACTACGTGTAATCTTCTTTTCACCTACACAACCAACCCAATTTGCATCACTGTAAGAAATTAAAGTAAAATCAATACCCTTAGGATACCACACACCATAATCTAGAGTCCCTTTTAGATATTTGAATATCATTTTCACAACTGTAACATGTGTTTCTTTTGGTTCTTCTTGAAATTCGGTAACCAAAAATACTACATGAATGATATCTGGTCTAGTAGTAGTAAGATATATCATTCCACCAATCATAGATGTATACTTTCTTTGATCAACTTTAGGAGATTCATCAGCCTTACTTAGTTTGTATCCAGTCACCATCGAAGTAGAAATTGGTTTGGAGTCATCCATTCCAATCTTCTTCAATAATTATTTAACATACTTTGATTGTGAAATGAATATTCCCTTATAGGTTTGATTCACTTGAAATCCAAGGAAGAAACTCAACTCACCAATCATGGACATTTAAAACTCTTTTTGCATCTCCTCTCCAGATTTCTTGCACATATCATCATTTCCTCCAAAGATAATATCATCAACATACACTATTACTATTAATATTTTGTTTCCTTCAATATTGAAATAAAGATTACTATTTGCAAGGCCTTTTCTAAACTTTTATTGAGTCAAATACATGTCCAACCTTTCATACCATACTCTGGGAGCCTGTTTGAGTCCATATAGTGCATTTTTAAACTTACAAACCATATCTGGTTGATCTGATAATTGAAATCCCTCTTATTGTTCCATGTAGATCTCTTCTTCCAATTCTCCATTTAGGAATGTAGACTTAACATCCATTTGGTATAACTTGAAATATTTGTGTGCAAAAAATGCCAAAAACATTTGAATAGCCTACATTCTTACCATCGAGGAAAATATCTCCTTAAAGTCTATTCCTTCAACTTTTGAATAACCTTTGCACACAAGCCTTTCTTTGTTTCTTACTACTTCACCATATTCATTCAACTTATTCTTGAATACCCATTTTGTGCCAATTACATTCTTTTTTATCAGTCTAGGAACCTATTCCCATGTCTGATTTTTCTCTATCTATTGTAATTCCTCTTTCATGGATCTAACCCAATTTTCATCTTTTCATGCTTCACACATTGTTTTAGGTTCTATCTTGGAAAGTAGACACAAATTTACCTCAACTACTACCACTTTGCTTCTTTTTGTTACAGCTTGTCCTTTGTCTCCAATTATTTGTTCTTTTAGATTATTTTTCTATACATATTTTGGAGTCTTAGGAGAAGATTTTAGAGTCTCTTCTTCTTCAATATGTTCTTCTTCTTCCTTAACCTTCTCTTCCTCTTCTCTGCAAACAGGTTCATTTGGTTCATTTTCACTTATTTCAAATGGGTTCTGCATATTTTCATCAACTTTCACATTTGCACTTACAACAATCTTTCTCAATATTTTATTGTAGCATCTATATGCTTTTCTCTTGGCTGCATATCTAAGAAAAATACCTTCATCACATCTTGCATCAGACTTTCCTAGATTCTCATCATCTATTTTAATAATATTTTCTTCCAAACACCTTAAAGTACTTAACAGTAGGAATTTTACCATACCATAGCTCATAAGGAGTCTTTGTGTTGTTGCCTTTGATTTGAATTTTGTTAAGAATATAGATAGCAGTGTGAATTGATTTTCTCTAGTATACCTCAAGAACATTTTCCTCAAAAATCACAGTCCTTACAACTTCTTGAATTATCTGGTTCTTCCTCTCAACCACTCCATTATGTCAAGGATTTCTAGGAGCATAAAGATGCCTCTTTATACCATGCTATTCACAAAACATATTAAACTCATTGGAGGTGAATTATCCACCTTTGTTAGACCTTAAGAATTTGATTTTCAAATTCACTACATTCTCTACCATATCCTTGAACACTTTGAATCTATAGAGCTTGATATTTCTCCCTAAGAAAGATAACCCACATCATTCTAGAGTAATCATCAATGAAACACATAAAATACCTATCACCATTAAGAATTCTTATTCTTGTAGGACCACAAAGGTTTGTATGAATCAATCCAAACATTTTGGTAGATGATTATTATTTTCCTTCAAAGCTACAGCCTGTTTGTTTTCACAATTGAATTCTTCTGCAAACAACATAGGTAGGCTTTACTATTTTTTGTAGATCCCTAATAGCTTCTCTTTAACTAATATTGATTATATTATCAAAGTTAGCATGCCCCATCCTCCACTACATAGCCAATTTTCATTAACTTGAGACACAAAACACTGAACAACACCCTTAAGCTGATAAATGTTTCCATATGTTCTTCTTGCAACTACCACAACTTTAAACTCTTTTATGATCTTACAAGTATTATCCTAAAACACAAGCTTGAATCCTTTGCTACACATTTTTCCAACACTCAAGAGGTTATTCCTTAAGCCCTTAACATAATAGAAATCATCAATATTGTTTTTTTCCATCAAAACTAATTGTTCCTTTTCCAAAAATCTTTGCACTAGAATCATAGCCAAACATGACTATTACTCTATCATACTTTTCAAGTTTAGTAACCTTACTTTTGTCTCCGGTCATATGATTTGAGCAGCCACTATCAATTACCCAATAGTCTTTGTCTTGTCTAGCATGAAAGATAGAAACCAGAGTACCTTCCATATCTTTCGTTCCTATTTTCTGGACCACTTTCCCTTGCACATATTTCATGGTTAATAGACACTAATTTATTCTCTAAGGCTAGAAACATGCATGCATCTTTATCACTCTCAATTTCAGATTCATCATCAAAAAATTTAGCATCTTCTCTAATATAATACAATTTATTGAAATTTTTGTCTTTATTGTCTTTTCCCTTCTTGTGTATGGCTCTATTTGGACATCTTGAAGCATAGTGACAAATATTTCCTCAACTAAAATATTTAAAAGGTAACATACCTTTGTACTTACCAGTACCTTTCTGCAACTTCCTTGTGAAATTTTCTTCCAACTCCTTTCAACCTTCACTATCTGGATCGTCTTCTGACTTGTTGCTTTGAAGGTTGTTTCTATTTTCTCGTTTTCTTTTCCAAACTTCCTCATTTCAAATGCGATCAAGGTGCCAAATATTTTTTATTTAGTGAATTTCTTTGGATCATAAACTTCCTCAATGGTTGAGACCTTGTCACTGTAGCTCTCTAGTAGGGTCATTAGAGTCTTCTCCATTACATCTTAATTTGTTAGAGTACCACCTTGATTTTTGACCATTTACTGCAATATCAACCCTCTGAAAGTAGTTTGCAATGTCCTCACCTTCTTATATTTTCAAGTTCTCAAATCTGTTCTTAGTTGTTACTTCTTTGATAATTTGACTCTATCATTTCCTTCATAGATATCTTTCAACTTTTCACAAACTTCATAAGAAGTGCCTAATGAAATAACTTTTGTCAGCTCATTCTTAGATAAAGAATTGTGTTGCAAGATGTTTCCCTTTGTCTCCTTAGCATGGTCTTGCATGATGCTCAGGCTTTGTGTCATGGTTTAACCACCTCCTATTGAGCTTAGATATTGTATAAATATAATGGTTGTATCAAGGAATTAACAGGTCGATCTTTTGGTGCAATGAAATACATATTTGCAACAATTGGTATCAAATCCAAGGTCATAGGTTTGAACCCATCACTTGCATTGGGGGGGGGTGGGTTGTTGCAAGGTGTTACCCTTGGTCTCCTCGGCATGGGCCAGTGTGATGCTCGGGCTTCGTGACATGGTTTAACCACCTCCTATGGATCTTGGATCTTGTATAAATCCAATGGTTTTTTGGGCATTAATAGGTTAATCTTTTGGTGCAACAGTAGTTGTCTTTGCAACACACTATAGATTGCATACCTTGATTTTTCATTTTCTTCATAGGAAAAAATCTCATCTGTAGAAGAGGGACCACTTGTTGGCTCAACATATTTTGTTTCAACAACTTTCCAGGTCTTGTAACCAAGAGATATTAGGTAACCTCTCATCTATACTTTCTAGGAACTACAGTTAGATCCATCAAACATAGGGATTGTCAATTTGTGTGCCATCAGATCTACCTTAAGTGATTAAGCTCTTCTTAGAGGAACCAAAGATCTGATACCAATTGTTGAATTGCACAAAATAAATAAGAGGGGGGTGAATCAATTGTATCTATTCACATTCACCATAGATCTTGATGGGACTTTAAATTTTTTTCAAAATTATGCCTAAATTGGGCATGACTGGTTACTTTTAAAAAAAAGACTAGAGGTCTGATATTTTGGGTTTAAGGTTTTGATCACTCATGAAAGATTGATTGGTATCTTTTAAAACCCTCACGTTATATTTTAATTTTGACTTGTTGTTGAGGGTTACCAGTCACTTAAGTCATCTAACTGAGCCTTTCCTTCATGCTCTTACTGACCCCTTTTCACTCGACCTATCGGTCTCCTATTTTTCACTTGGGCCTAAATTTTTATGCCGCTAAAGGTTTTTTTGCTGGCCCCACCAGTATATTATATTTGTTTTATGCAACTTGGCAAACCATCCGATCACAAGTTTTCCTGCTGATGTCACTTAGGTGGTGTGAGGTGTGTGAAATGCCACCATCTATCATATACGGAGGAGTGGGGCCTTTTCTTGATGTGCCTGCAGTGACAAGCGGGCATCATTTCACCAATGGGAATTTAATGACATGGATTAATGATGACCATCCCTTGTAGGCCTCACACGATTAGGTTAAATGTTCCCAAAGTACTATGAGGTTTTTGAAAAGGCAACACGTGGCTTGGTTCTTGGAACAATGGGTGCTAGGTGGGGCCTGTTGCCCATTTGCGACCTCCTATTTTTTTGGGTTGTGATTGGCTATGGTTTTCCCATGCAGTGATGTGGATTTTCAATGATCATTGAATCAATCTAATTCATCTGACTTGCCAGGTCTCTTCCACATCAACGGTTCAAATTCAAAGGGTTACTATTCATCCGTGTGAGGAGTTCTTGCGCTTTGCAAGTTATTTACATTAATGGTGCGGGTTTTTCAATGGATTTTCCCCTAATTTCCTTGTGTTCAAATGGTATCCTCCTAATAAATACAATGATGGGTTGTACGCTTGGAATAATTTTGTGGTGGAAAAATCAACCACTAACCGCTCGCATGCTTGTACAAGCATTTGGGCAATTAATATTCCTTGCACCAATTTACTTTATAAATACTTGTTGAATTGATCAGTATTATCATTGCATTTTGAGTTGATCTGTTTGAAGGTAGTGGATTTTTTTGTAGTTTCGAGCTACACATCTTCAATGGATAATTTTGTGGTGCGAAAAAGTGCTAGAGTAGGCTCGAAGAATTCATAGCACAAAGAGGAACAACTTGTTCCTAGTGCTCCTGAAGCGAGTGCCTGAGGTGTGGGCAAGCAGTCTAGGCTGCATTTCCCCTGTCGTGCTCTCTTTGAGCTCTGGCGATGATGGGTCTGAGACTGACTCGGACTATCAATTTTTTCTCACGGCCATGACCGAGCTCATGGGTGTCGACAAGGAGGTCCTTGCAGTTTCGCCAATAACTACAATGGCACTATGTCATGTTGCTAGAACTAGTGTTGGTGTGGATAGAAAAAAGAGAATGGTTTCACTTCAAAATGAAGCGAGAAACAAAAGCGATCAACTGTATCGGGGTCGTGTGTTGGCTAAGTGATTGCTGGTGGGTGGTGTTGTTTAGGTGGTTCATTTTTTGGATGTGGACGTGCACGTGCATGGCATGCTCTTTTGTTTTTTCTCCGATTGGTTACTGGGTGTAACCATTTTGATTCCTCAAATAGTTTATTCTTATTTCTAATGATGATGAATATTTTTTGGAATGTGAATTCAAATTTCATTTCATTAGAATGAAATTTATTTTGAAATTAACAATGGAGCCTAATGCTTGTTGCTCTCATGTCTATAAAGGATATTTTATGGCTCATTGTTATAATAATATTTTATGTGTCCCGAGGCTTAGTATATGTACAGTTAGTTCATTTAATATAGGTTTTTTTAAGGTATTAACCAATATGTCTTTTCTAGGGTAGGAATATTATGAAACAAGCAGGCTCTGCTTATGTAATAATAGATATTGAAGCAATAATAAAAATCTATTAGAACAGTTGCTCTTGGTTTCATGTCATGAGTTGTGAATGAGTTTATTAATGATATATTCATTCAACTTCAATGCTATATTTGAGTGTGTACTTCATTTTTCTTATTTAAGTTAATGAGTTGATCAAATTGCTTGAAGATAAGTTACAAATTTGTGATGTTGTATTTAGGATTCCTTAAGGAGTATTATTTTGAAAACTACAAATATCATAATGTAAATCATTATGGTGATATGTCCATGATATCTGGGTTATGTTTTTGTGTGACTCTCGCCCAATGGATGAGGCACTGGGTAATTTCTTCAGGATTCCTTTTTTGAAAGTACAGGGTTGTAGTTCTAAGCACGATGGTTCAAAATCTCAACAATTTAAAATATCAAACCTTATCTGTTTTGAGATGCAAATCTTATGTTAAATTTTCAGTCTCATTGCTTTAAGAGAATTTTTATTATTCTTTGGTTTTCCAGAACCAGGGTAATTTTTATCTAATTGCATTGGTGGGGACTGTATTTGTAAGAAGAAGTGTTCTTACTAGGTCATCAAACATTCTTATGAACAAACTTAGGAGAACCCTCCCTGGTTTCACAGAGCCAAAAGTGTAAGCAACACATCTTAAACAATTCCACATTCACTTTAATCTGTTATTTAAGTATAGCCATGAAGTGTAGATAACATAAAGAAAAAAATAAGAAACACCAAATTTACATGGAAAACCCAATGAGGGAAAAACCACGATGAGGATTAACTCACAATATAAGAGTAACTACAAAACCAGATAGAAAGAGGCTCATTGTCAAAGGGCTCACTACCCAAGATATGACTTACTATCCAGATAGGACTCACTATCCAAATGGTAGGCTCATTGCCTATAGATACATAAACATATAAAGAGGATTTTTATGCATAGAACATTATCTCAATGCAACAGAAGATCCACCACAACAACTTCCACACATTTGCAGCCTGATCAAAGAATTGCAGACACCATCAACTCATTATTTTTCAGGATTCTAACACATTAAAGTTCTCGCTACCTCAGATCACTTTCACATAATATTTCACATCTATCTCACTTCTCACACTTGTGGCTTCCAAACCTTAACATCTTGCCTTGTTTTTATACCATATTCAATCTTAGAAACTTTCTCCAAGGTCGACTACGCACTCTTTATTTTACAAATTCAAATTATGTCGGTGACTTGAAATTCCCACAGTGGATAAGAATGAGAGTGAACCAACCTAATACTTAACCAAGACCCAAAACAACATTTTGGATCAATCACATGCTTCCTTACTTGATGCTTATCCTTCCTATAATGTGTAAACACTATGTTGGCCAAACCTAATGAAAACACTAATAAACATTGAAGTATGCACATCACAACAAGAAGATAACATGCAGAACACACTTCAACATAGACTAGAATACATCTTATATAACTTCAGACTCATCCGCAACAACTACAATAATCTTCATACAAAGAACACTTTCCATCAGTCCATTCAAACTAGACAGACACACATAGTAACTCTGGAACTAGTCTTTCAGAGCACCAAACCATGATTTTTTTTGATAGAACACAAATAACACCATTATAGGCCTTCTTCCAAATTTGAAATTCCTGAAATAAACCAGTAGAGGACTGTAGAGAAAAAAAAATTCTACCAGTCCATAGACAAACAACTCTATCAGACCAGTTCACAAATCGATGAACATAACTTTCACTCTTCATTAAACCAAAAGCTATAATCTAGGATATATCACTCAAGGATTCCCTTAAAAAAAACTATATATCCACATAAGCATAGGATCAACATAGAATAAATTCAGAGCACATACGGGAGAACATTTTGAACACACACAAAATTTTGTCTTCACTATTTATTAATTTTCTCATAAGCACTTGGTAACTAATCATATCAACACACTTGCAACACCATAAAGATAGATCCATCTACTCACAACATCTCTATACTATCTCAACTATACATGCACCACCTACAATCACATGTTTCCTTTCATTGCAACAACTTATACTATGTTGACATCAATAACAACATTAATGACAACATCACCATACACATTCATAATTGCAACAAACTCTACATAGAAGAAAGGAATGCTAAGAATTAATTACAAGAGGCAATTGAAATGGTAAGGAAATTAGAGGAATTGTTAAGGACCTACCACTCGAATAATAGTGGAAGGGATGTAAAAATCAAAGAATTAGAGGAGAAGCTACATAAAATTGAGCATGGGTCCAAATTGGAAATCCTTGAACAAATTTCTATGGTCAAGGTGGGAAACAAAGAACCTATATATCAAGGACAAACTCCTCAGATCAAAACCCCCACTAGGCATACTATAGTATCCTTCGGTGTGGAATTGTGGAAGATAACCCAAGAGTTCTCCTAGTAGAAGAAAGAATGGGAGAAGGAAAAGGTTGAAATGATTTCCAAACACACTCGAGAATTGGAGAAATAGGAAAGTGAAGTAAAACAATTGATGGTAAGAATTGAGGAAATAATAGAAAAAACTACACAAATACTTAAGTGCATACCACTTGCTAGAGTCTATTCTTTAGTATTGGAACATAATTTTGTTTGTTTCTAGTTTCAAGCTAGTTAATTAGTGATCTAAAAATATCCATGAATAGAAAATTATTATTCTTAGAGATTTTGCATGACTCCACACTAGACATGTAGGATCAACTTTGTGTGTTTTACCTACATAACTGCATTCTCTTAGAAGAAACTACATGGTATCCTTTACCTTTTATAAGGGATTTACAAATCACAGAAATAGCCTCTTATATCAAAAGTGGGCATCAGAGAGGTGAAATATTACAAGAATACAATGAGAGGGAGAAATTTATTTCTCTATAGCTTAGGAAGGAATTAGAAGATACCAATGCAGTTGCAGGTGAATGGTCAAAGCTCTTGGATTACATAGGTGTGGGGAGGAGAATAATTAATATCAGAGAAAAATATTATATAAGTATGAAGAAACTAGTTGTAGCAACCATTAATCAAGCTTTCAACTTTGAACACAATATATGGAAATAACTAACCCCTGAGTTGAAGAAAAAGGAACCACACTACATTTATAACTTTCTAGCCATCATTAGGAGATCTCAGAAATATATAGACATTGCAAGGAACAATGGACTTAAGTGGTTTCCACTTACATTCCATCCACCTATTCTCCTCTTCTCATTACCTCATTGGACATGATAGAAACTTCGGGAAGAGGAGGTAGTAGAGAACGTGAGAATGGAAAATATTTCATGCAAACAAGGCTACTATCTAAGATAGACAAAGGGAGTTGATGTTGTATATTTTAGGGAAATATTTCTCTAGTACAACCTTCAACCTTAAGCATTTCTTGAGGAAAATAAAATACTCTAGTTGGGGGGGAATGATAAGCCTAGGAAATAGCAAGTTTTCTTCCATTTAGTTTATGAATTTTATATTTCAAGCTTTTGAGTTCACCTTATATATCTTTTATGTCTTATATGCATCTTAAACCAGACTCTAATATGTGGAAGTATAACTATGATATGATAATGTTTTCATGGATAAATTTGTGGTTGTTTATGAAATTCAATATGAAACTGTGTTTAATTAATTGTTGTTAATTATGTGTATATTTTTTATGAAGCTAACCTATTGCAGCTAGAATAAATATAGCCCACAAGAAACTGGAGTGCTCATATCATAGAAAAAGGATCATAGGAAGAATATAGGGGAGAGTCCAAAATTTTGAAAATGAGACAATTCTAGAGAATAATGAAGGCACTCATTGAAGTGGTTAGTTGAGAGTCACTAGATCATCAAATAAGATGAAAAGAGGAAGACAAAGTCTATATTAATAAGGAATCCAATGTGATAATTTACAGGAAACATATTTTTGTTAAATCATTAGAGAAGATTTCTAATTCTACTTCTCTTCTTCTATCTTTTTCAATTACTATTTCAATTGCAAAGACTAGTCCTCTCTCTATTTTGGAGGAGATTAGACAATATCCATTTTATTTATATTTTTAGTCCTAGATTGAATAAAAATCCTCCCATGCCTATATACTGGGATCAATGATTGAAGAGAAGATCTAGTTGAAGATATAGTTGATAGTTGCAACTTATGTTTAAGGAGACAATATTTGATTGTTGGTTTTTTTTTTAATTAAGTTGCAATAGATATGAATTTTTGAATGGAAGATTTGTTGAAGAATCTATTGGATTTTGTGGTCATGTTGTTGATATGTGGTTGTCATTGATGTCAACACTATTAGCATTGTTGATTTTGAAGGTCAAAGTATGAAAATTTTTGTACATTGATGATCAGGAGGCGTGCACTAAAGGGTTTTTTTTTTAGCCTATCTAGTATGTTGTCTGAAAGTTTCAATGGTATGCATCAAGAATTGAGAAATTTATGAAGTTTTGTGTTCCTTTAATTATTTAGTTACTGTAGTAGGTGTTTCTAGAAGATGAGACTACAATTCGCATGAATTGGGTTGTTGTGTATTTTTCTGAGGTGTTAAGTGATGTTTCTAGATCATGTCCTATCGATATCGTATGCCCATGTTGATCGATGTGTTCATGATTGAATATTTTTCCTTGTGTGTTTATGGTTTTCATGTTCTTGGTCAACATGATGGTTGTAGCATGTTGCAGATCCTTATGGTTTAATATTTTATTGTTTGGCATGTTCGAGGATGTTGATTTAGGTCCTCACTATGTTTTGACCAACTTAGTTTTGTGTGCATTAAGTTTTTTTCATGTATTGAGGCCGATAGTTGTAATTTATTCTTTATTTGTGGCCGACAAAGTTGTTGATGTAAATCTATGTAGCGGATATATAAGAGCAATTTTTTACTCATTTTAAAGGATGCTTGGTGAATTTATGTGAAGCATATTCAAGATATGTGTGAATAAAGATCAAATTATTCGAGTGCAGAGCAGAGTGTGAAGGATATTGAGTGAAGTGTGAAGAATTTTTTCTATGCCTAATCGGAACTGTAATCAGGCTTTTGTAGAAGCTAATTTCTTATTTCAATCTCATCAGATGGATTTAATCTGATTGTCTTATATAATAAATGAGCCTTCCCTTTGACCAATGAGCTCTAGGCAGTGTGCCTGAATGCATGTGCATTCCCTATTCATTTCTTTAATTATACTTCTAATAGAGTATAATCTTATGGACTAACATTGAACGTGGTTTTTCCTCTTACAAGGTGTCCAGGTATAAAAATATTGAGGTTCATGTGTTTCTGATGTTTTGTTGATTCATGCTTCACTGTTAATTATCAGATATGAGATTAGAAGTTGTTTAAGGCTGAATAAGCTAAATTTTTGTAACTGATTCATCACCCCCTCTCAGTTGTCTATCCTTGTTTTTCCAACAATTGGTATCAAAGCTAGTTTCTCTGAAGAAGTCTAATAGCTTGAAGTGATCTGAGATGGCATCATACAAGGAGGATAGTCCTAGATTCAATGGTACAAACTTCTCTCTATGGAAATTCAGAATGGAGTGTCATTTGAAGTGCATTGGTGAGCCTTTTTGGAAGATTACAAAGAATGCATATACAATTCCTCAGAATGGTCCCTTTACTCCGGATGAGATCAAAGAAGAAGAAAATGATACCAAAGCTATAGAAGAATTTTTGAGTTCTTTGAAAGATTCAGAGATGAAAAATGTAATAGGTCTGAAGACTACACATGAGATTTGGATAAGATTGGAAACATTGTATGAAGGAGATGCACTAGTGAAAGTTGCTAAGCTGCAAAGTCTGAAAGGAAAGTGGGAGAACATGAATATGAGTGAAGATGAAAACATATTTTCCTTCTCACAAAAGGTAAATGAATTAGTGATGGACATTATATATGTCGGTGGAACCTTGGAAGAAGATGAGATTTTGGGTAAAATACTTAGATTTGTACCTACTTCTTACAAAACAAACAATCACGCTATTGAAGAACTCAGGATAGTAACTAATGTGACAAGAGACATGCTGATTGGAAACTTGTTGCCTTTGAGTTGAGTGAATTTGGTGAATCCTTCCCTAAGACAAAGTATACATTCAAAGCTAATATATCCAAAAAAATTCAACAAATATATGATCAGGGAGATATTTCCAAAAAAAATTCAAGTATGAATAAGAGATGAAACTGATTAAAGATAAAGAAAGAGAGATAGAAGAACTAGAAGCATTGACTGTGAAAAGAGAATCCAGAGGACAAGGTAAGTACAAAGGATAGCTTCCTATTAAATGTTTCTCTTGTAGTAAGATAGGTCATTTTGCATCAAGATGTCCTCAAAGAGTCTCTAAGTATAAACCTGATAAGACTAGATTTCAAAAGAAATGTTATTATGCTAAAGAAGGAATTAATGATGATGAATCTGATAAATAAACTAGAAATGAATAATATCAAGGAAAATGTTCTAGTGTCCACTGAATCAGCTGGTAATGAGAATATTGAAAAATCTCTTGTAGCCAGGATTGATGAAAAGGATGAGTGGGTGATCGAAAGTGGATGATCACATCATATGACTAGTGATAGAAGCAAGTTTATAAGCTTGGAAAAGTATGATGGTGTTGTAGACACATAAAAATGACCTAGGCTTGCAAAGTTCTATTTTTAATCCTTTCCTTCCTAGCATAATTAAGATATTTTAATAATGTTTCTAACTCACTTTCAACTATTAATTAAATAATTCATAATTATTTAATTAATTCATATCTTTTTATTCTTCATGATTATTAAATAAATAAATTTTATTTATTCATTTAATGCATCACTAATTGTCTAAATATCTTCCTATAATTAAATTAATTTATTAATTTATTTAACCCCTTTATGTCTTCCTAATCATTAAATTATAAGAATTTATAATTTTTTTTATTTAATTATGTCACTAATTAGGCCCTCTTCTTCCTAAAATTAAATAAATTCTTATTTATTTAATCCACCTTCCACTAATAATTAAATAATTATATTTAATTATCCAATTATTCATTAGCCTCTTCTCTTCTAAATTAAATAAATTTTATTTATTTAATTTGGTCCACACTCCTAAACTTTGAATTAAATTATTATATTTAATTTAAAAGATTCTATTTGTCACATTCCTCTAATAATTAAATAATATCTCTATTATGTAATTCCCACCTAAATTAAATAACTCTTATTATCTAATTTCTTCTAAATCTAATTTATTTAAAATAAGTCCCAGCACCTAAATTAAATAATTTTATTATTTAATTTCTCCTCTTTTATTGTGCTCATTTTAAATAAATATTACTTATTTAAAATAAATCCCCCTTTATTATTTCACTCTTTAGTAAATAATTTAATTTAAATTGTTTACTGTCACATGACCCCACCCCTTTTTGAATTAAAATAGTTTTTAATTCAAAAAGTCAACATCCCCTCTTGATTTTAATTATTTTAAATAATTATTTAATTCTCCAATGACTCTGTTTTCTGTGCCCGAAATCTTTTGTCACATGCATTGTCAGCCATTGATTTGATTTTCTAAAAATCAATCTTGACCCTTTATTTCGAATCTGACCTAATGTTTCCCTAACCCTAATTGTGGGTTACTATATGGAATCTCGTCCATTGATTCTAGGGTACTTGCTAACTTTCAATATTGGCCATTCACACAAACTTGCATCTTCTATAAAAGAGCAATTTTGGTCACATCTTGCATCTCTTATCTCTTGCATTTTTAGATAATCTTGCATTTTCACATTTTAGCATTGTTGCTTTCATTTGTCATAGCATATTTTTAGATTTCATTTGACATAACTTTGACATTTTAGATGCTTACTAGTTGCAGTAGGGCATAGTATTGCATATAGTTGTTCAAATCCTTCAATATTTGCTTAGGGCTTGTCATTTTTATTGGCTTGCTCTTCTTAAATCTGAGAGCAAACAACATATTTTAGCAAGTTGAGAAGGTATAATAGAGGTTAGTCATGGAGGATGAAGACAATCTATTAAGATTGTTCATCTATTCCTTTGCACTTCATTATTTCTTTGGGTTTTATGTTTCTGCATGTTACATTACTAACCTCTAAAAAAATCCCTTAGTTATTGTAGGTTATAGTACAAATTTTTTATCATATTTTGCAGGTTAGGGTACGAATTTTTCAGCATTTTCTTTTTTGTAGGTTACAGGTGTACGGATCAATGCATATGCCAGTTTCTGTGACGCAAATGAAATTTTGAGCCACATATGCATTCTGAAGCACTACATATGACCTGTCAATCCACATCTTCTTCTCCAAATGATGCATTCGCAGAGTCGAGCCACATCTGACAAATAGAAAGCCGCATTTGTTCCGGGCATCCACAGTTGATTATCCGAAAGCCACATCAGCCTTCCCGAGCTACATTTGACCTGGCACAATGCATTTGCAAAGTGATTTTTTTAAAATTTTGGTTTCTTTTTTGACTCTTTTTCTGTTTAGTAGCTTAGAGATTTCGGGTTACTAATTTTTGTTTGTAGCTTGTGGCAAGGAGTCTAACATTTTTTTTACTTGTTTATTTTCACAAATTTTGGACAAATCTGCATTTTACATTCATGGGTTAAAATTAACATGCATGCATACTCATTGGGCTAAAAAGAACACAATCTTGCATTACAACTCATTGTTTTAAAATGAATTTGCATTTTTATAGCATTGGGTTAAAATGAATCTGTAGTTAGCTCACACTACAAACAGTTAAAATGAACCCCATGTTTGCTTTTTCTTTCAAGTTTGTGAAACACATTTTGATTTGGGCTTAAAAATTAACACCATGCGAGTGTGAGTTAGGATATTCATGTTTTCACTCTTTGTTTTTAAAGAAGGATTGATTGAACTATGAATATTCTAATTTTATTTTGTTGAACCTTAGAAAATTGGGCCTGATTTGGTGGGAAAAAGTACTCACCCCAAAGCGACTCAAACCGGGAACGCGCTAAAGCCAAGCGACGTCCAACCGGTATATAAATTTTAATGTTAAGGAAAGCTTAGCATTATAGAACTTCCTACAGACTAACAATTGACTCCCCAGTACCCTTGTGGTGCATCACAACTTGTAGACCATAACCTCTACAAATTGGGATGATAATGCCTCTCGCATGGCCTTCTGAATGGGTGCCCAAAATAAATCCTTTATTTTAGCAAGCCAAAAACCTTCTATTCTTTGGTACAACAACGGTCATTGCGATGACATCCACACCTACGCAATTATTAGTAGAGATGATCAATTTGTCATGGGAGTTTCATGGAGGTTGGAAGCTTGGTTTCCCTGAGAAGTGACTGCACTGTAAGGGGGAGCCTGTGGGACCAAGCTTCTGAATTCATCCGCTAAGGATATGTGGTTAGTGGGATCCAAAACAATACTATCCTTGCAGCCATAAGACATTGTAAAATAACTTCTATGTGGTTGATTCTCATTTTTTTTACAACACCATGTATTTGCCAACTGCTTTCAGACAAATAAACATCAAACTTGCTCAAATCCGAAACAAACATTGTCAACTAAAACAAGTCTTTGCAAAATTGGCCTAAATTTTTTTTGATCTCATATTCTGCAATGCATTTGACAAATTAAACTGCAACTAATAAATATTGAGCCACATTTGATCTGCTAAACCGTATTTGAGCAATACAGAGCCACATCTGCAAACCCCTGAAACACATTCACTCTTGCGCAACACATATGCTAAATTTGAGACTAGTCCAAGTCTTTCTGAAATGCAATCGCACTTTTCAGCCGTATTTGCTCACCCATGAGGCACATTCACCTTAAATAAGCCGCATTTTCTCAATAGTGAACTGCATTTGCAAGAACATGCCGCATTCGCTGTTGACCCGCATTTTGTGTGCCTGCTGAAATACTTCCAAAATTGATTCTAGCGACGCAAGTGCCCTTTCTGACTGCATTTGCTTAGTGTAAAGCCACATTCGCTGTTATGGACTGCATTTGTTGTTGAGCCACAATTTCCTATCTGTGGAAACATTGCTAGAATTAATTCCTGCAGCGCAATCACTCTGTTATGCCGCATTTTCTTTGTTGAGCCGCATTTTCCATAGTGATCCGCATGTGCTCTATCGAACTGCATTTTCCAAACTTTGAAAATAATCTGCTCACTGTCAAAATCAAAGTTGAAACTTGTCCTTTTCTAGATTCCATCAAGTCCATCCTTTTTGTTTTTGTCAAAACCAGATACTGATTTGCTCAACTTCCCTCATTATACACATCATTCTTAGGATCATCATAGGTTTCCAATTGCATTTGACTAGTTGCATTTTTAGTTTTACCATCTCCTTAGATACTCATTTTGTAGATTTTAGGAATACACTCCTTACCATCTATTGTCAAGAATTTGTCTTCAAAAGTAGGTTATCATTGGACCCAATCACCCTTAGTCATTTAGTCAAAAAATTTGTGAATTGTTTCCCACTCAACAATCTAGTGTGGAAACTTCACTTTGTCCTCTTTTAGTCCTATTATGGTCCATTGATTTTCTAAACCTGAAACATTGCAAGCACTTTGTTTGGTCAAGAAGTCATCTCCTTAGATTTCTCAATAGTGAGTGCATCTTAGGCTCCATTTAGTTTTCATATCATTAGTCTCCTCATTTTAGTGTCATACCATTTGCATCCACAAAACTTTAGAATCATTTTAATCTCATTTGCATTTCATAGCATTCCTTATTCTCAAAAACCCAAAAACATAGTGCCATAATTAGTTCATTATCCCTCATCATCCCAAAGTTGAGCAAAAATTTT
>CM021105.1:221845485-221855616 GCA_007115665.2 Sequoiadendron giganteum
TATAATAAAAGCAAGACCAAGGTACATGAGGCTAGGGTTTGGAAAACTTGGAACTGATGATCAATGTACCTATCAACTATCAAGTGAGGATGTAGCAGCTCTAGAAAGTGTCAAGACAAGCGAAGAATCCCTTACTAAAAATGACTCCAATGAATGGGAATGGGGAACTAACAAAACCCTAGGTGACTATGACATTGATGAACTATTCCTTGAACCTAGCCAAATTCCCTTTGAAGAAAGATTCTGACAGAAATATATCATTGACCCTATTGACAAACATTCCAAAAAGAAGGAATGGGCAAGCATTCCTTGGAACCTAAAAGAATACAAGGTGTCATCAACATCACCTGCATCATCCCCCCTTATTCCCAAACCCACCCATGAGCCTAACACGCCTGAACCTACTGTCCACACCTCTGAAAATCCATCCAATAGTCATGATGCAGATAGTTTTATCCCCTATTATGAGTTTGAATTCAACTCATTTGAATCTGAGTATGGGCCATCCATTGCATCTGGCATGAAAGTTGAAATTGACAACTTTTCCTTCACACTTGAGGCTTCAATTGGCATGCTTTCCACATCTTCCCCATCCTTTACCAACACCGACGATGGGATTTCACTTGTCTATCCACAACTGATCGACTGGGACCAACAAGAGCCACCAGTAATGGACATGTTTTAGAATGATGAGGCCATAGCAGAATTCATGGGGCTCTGAGAAGGCATAACATGGGGAGATCACAAAATAGGATTTTCTGTTGATCTAGATTGTGCAACTTACTTCGGGGAGACTGTGCAATCCTCCAATCGCAAAAATACAAAGAATAAGACAAAAAAAGAAACATCTTTAGGTGAAAACCACAAGGCACCTTCTGATGGTAAAATAGTAAAAATAAAGGACGTATCCGAAGGTGAAATCCTCTTTGAGGTGCCTAAGGATGGAGGATTAGACTTTCTTCCTGTGACACAGAAAAAATCAGCTATTATCATTAGGAACACAATGGAAGTTAACATAACCACACCAGAGAATCCCAAAATGATTCTCTTAGCCACATCATTGTCAGAGGAAGAAAAACCCAAATTTCAACAATTCTTCATAGACAGGAAAGTTAACTTCACATGGTCATATGCTAACATGCCAAGTCTTGATCCTGAATTCATTCTACATCATCTTCCTCTCATCTTGGGAATCAAGCCAATCAAACAAAAGTTGCACAAAATTCATCCACATATTGCACTACTTGTCAAAGATGAACTAAAAAAGTTACTGGATGCTGCGTTCATAAGGTAAATAGACTATGTTGATTGGATATCCAATATTGTTCCTGTTACAAAGCCAAATGGATAAATCCATATCTGCATGGATTTTAGAGATTTGAATAAAGCTTTCCCAAAGGATGACTTCCCCTTACCAAATATATACATGATTTTTGATCTCACGGTAGGATATGAGATGTTATCTCTCATGGATGGTTTCTCAGGCTATAACCAAATCCAAATTGCAATAGAAGATCAGCATAAAATGGCGTTCACCTACCCATGGGGAACGTACTATTGGAATATCATGCCTTTTGGCCTAAAGAATGCAAGTGCTACATACCAAAGGGCTATGACAACAATCTTCCATGAAATGATGCATATCCTAATGGAAGATTATGTAGATGACCTATTGGAAAAAATTTTGATAAGAAAAGAACATCACAAAGTCTTCGATAAAATTTTTAGATGGCTTGAGGATTACAAGGTTCGATTGAACCCAAAGAAATGTGTCTTTGGAGTCTCTTCAGGCAAGTTGTTGGGATACATAGTTTCGCAATGAGGCATTGAGGTTGATCTTGCAAAAGTAAAAGAAATTTTGGACATGCCTCCACCAAAGGGAATCAGTGAGTTGTGCACACTCCAAGGCAGATTGCAGTCTATTCACCGATTCATAGCACAGTTGGTAGACAAGTGTCAACCATTCCAATATCTGCTATGCAAAAACAATCCTTTTTTATGGATGGATAAATGCAACATAGCCTTTGACCAAATTAAAGAATATCTATTAACACCACTAGTGTTAATGCCACCTATTAAGGGAAAACCATTGATCCTGTATGTCTCCGCAATGACAAATGCACTGGGGGCATTATTGGCACAAAATGACCATGAAGAAAAAGAAAGGGCCATATACTACATCAACTGCACACTAATTGGATATGAGCTCAACTACACAACCATTGAAAGGGCATGCCTTGTAGTTGTCTTTGTGGTGTAGAAACTAAGACACTATATGCTGAGCCATCAAACACATTTGGTAGTAAAGATTGACCCATTAAAATATCTCCTGAGTCGAGCAACATTGACTGGTCGTTTGGTGAAATGGGTCATGATATTAAGTGAGTATGACATACAATATGTGGAGCGCAAAGCAATAAAAGGTCAAGTAATAGCAAACCAACTGGAAGATGCACCAATCCAGGCTACTCATCTACTGATAACTGATTTTATGGATGAGCCTATTTTTCACGTAGAATCAGCTCTACCATGGAAACTATACTTTGATGGGTTCCACACTAGTCACGGCTCAGGAGCTGGCATATTATTTATCACACCACAAGGGGATTCAATTCCTAAATCATTTCAAATCACTTTTCCTTGTACAAATAATATGGCAGAATACGAGGCATTGGTCATAGGTCTCAAGATAGCAATAAAATGGAAAATTCAGACATTCCTCATATTCGAAGATTCCTAGTTAGTCATCAATCAAGTCAATGATGACTATGACACAAAAGATGAGAAGTTGCTTCCCTATAAATGAATGGTGGATAGTTTCCTGATGTACTTGAAAATGATTGCATTTGAATAAATCCCAAGGATGCAAAATAAGGCAACCAATGCAATGGCTACCATTGGATCTCTCTTAGACATCCCTAAGAATGTGTCACAATTTGAATTCTTAGTGGAACAATTGTTGATGCCAACATACGATATTCCAGAGTCAAAAATGGTGTGCGATATTGTGGGTCCTAGTTCACCTTGGTATCAAGACATTTATGAATATCTTAAGTCCCAAACCCTCCCACCGAACCTGTGTAACAACCAACGAAAATCCTTTATCTGAAAAGCAGCTAGACATACCATTGTCAGTGACACCTTATACTGTCGTGGCTTTGACAATACCCTTTCTTCGCTGTCTCAACACTAATGAAGCCCAAATGAATTTATGAGAAGTACATGAGGGTATATGTGGATCTCATTCGAGTGGTCCAACCTTAGCTAGGAAAGTCACTAGGCTTGGGTACTACTGGCTGACATTGGAAAAATATGCTCTTTAGTTTGTCAAAACATGTTAGAAATGTGAGGTGCATAGTGACCTAATTCATGCACCTACACACGAATTGAGACCAATCACTTCTCCATGGCCTTTTGCAAAATGGGGACTCAACCTCGTGGGCAAGATCCATCCATCCTCTTCTAACGACCACAAATTCATAATCACCGCCATTGAGTATTTCACTAAGTGGATTGAAGTCATCCCTCTCACTTACATCACTGGTAAACAAATATCCAAGTTTATTTTGAATTACATCATTTTCCAGTATGGTGTCCCACAATCGATCATCACAGATAATGGCAGTCCATTCAAAAATCAAGATGTTCATGAACTCTATGCACAATTCCACATCCAACACCATTTCTCCACCCCATATTACCCATAAGGTAATGACCAAGTTGAGGCATCCAATAAAACAATCCTTCACATTCTGAAGAAGACTATCAACGACGCTGGCCAAGATTGGCACCTACAACTTAATCTTGCTTTATGGGCCTATTGTACCAGCATCCATAACCCCACTAGAGCCACTCCATTTTCCCTGGTCTACAGATCTGAGGCCATATTACCCGTCGAGGTCAAAATTCCTTCGCTTCGAGTCTGTTTGAAAGGAATGATTGATGATGAAGAGTACAGACATACTCACCTACATGAGCTAGAAATGCTACAAGAAAGGTGACAAAATGCCTTAAACCATTTATAGGCATATCAAAATCATCTCTGCCAGAGCTATAACAAAAGAGTAATGGTGAGAAAGTTTAAAATCGGCGACTTGGTTCTCATGCAGGACCCCAGAAATCAGGAAGACCGTGAAAAACCAGGAAAATTTGAGTCTAATTGGCTTGGTCCTTATATCATTACTATTGTATTTGGTTCTAGAGCTTATTAGCTAGCCACACCTGATGGAGAACAACTGACATAACCCATCAATAGCTTACATCTGAGAAAGTTTTGCACATAGCATCAGAGAGCTGGGCTAAAAACCTACAAAATACAAAAAACTTGAAAAATAGAAAAAATCGTCCCTTGATGAAAACATAGCAAACATGCATCTTGGTGACATCAAAAATATCAAAAAATGGAAAAAATAGTAAAAAGAAATAAATTCATCCAATAGTGAAAATTTGGAAAACAGGCACTTTGCATAAGTAGCATGGTGAAAACCTAGCAAATAGGCACAATGCATAGTTGATCGTTGCTTTTCCATCTACTGTTACTCAAAGTGACCTTTATCCACTTGTCATAATCATAAAATCCTGACACATTCATGGCATCCGTCCTAAGTCTTGTCGATTCCGATCATGGTTAGCATTTGGTTGACATCATCCCTTGCATATCCTTGCCTTTTATCTGCCTATCTCCATATCATTGAACTCAGGTATTCCCCAACCTGTCTAGGGGAAAGACTTTTATCACCCAACTGCAGTGGGTACTATGCATGATCCCACATTCTTAAAAAGTCTTGAAAAAATTCTAAAAATCTTAAAAAGTCCTGAAAAAATCCAAAAAATCTGAAAAAGTCCTGAAAAAATTCCTAAAAATTTTAACATCCTGAGAAAATACAAAAGCATCCAAATCAATGTCAAAATCACAAAAATAGAGTCAATCATATCTTGTTAGTCCAGTCAGTCAATCTTTGTCCAGGTCCGAACTACGTTGTCTCTGCGCATTTGCTGCGTAGGCAAGATTCATCTTTAAATCCCCGAGACATTAGGTCAGTCTTTCTAGGTTTGTCAAAATAAAAGTATGGTTCAAGCTTTTGTCCTTTGGGACAATGTCATTGTTCATGTTGAACTATGAGGTCTTTGAGTGCTCGACGTAGGCAAGGCCATCAATCGATGAGCCCCTGAGGTCGCACTAGGCTAGTCCATTAGGGTTTGTGGCAAAATATTTTTCACACACATCAAAATTTCTTCAAATCATGCAAATCTTATGTCTATTCCAAGCAAGCAATCTACCAACCATCTGTTTCATCAACAATTGCGGTCAATTTAGCGATGGCTTGTAATCATCCTATAAGGACAATTTAACTTGGAAAACTTTGGGTTCTTCTTCAGATGTGCCCTTCTGAAGAGAAACTCTCATCATTTATTTATGCTTTTAGATGCATCCTTCCTAAGCCTTGTCCTCATCATCTAGCATTCTGATGGATTCTCCTAACCTTGAGAATTGATCTCCTAGATATCAATGTCATTCAGGATGTGTCCTTCCTAAATTTAATATCGCTCGACACCTGACAACCTTGATCTTAAAGCACTTGGCAAACACTTGGTACTTTTCTTTGGCCTTTTCCTCATGTTACTAGTTTTTCAGTGAGATCCCGACAATAGGATTTAGAGAAACAACAATGTCTCATGACATTTGTCTTGTCTTTTGACACTCATGTTACTAGTTTCTCGGCGATGTCCTGAATATGCGATTTAGAAAAACAACGACGTATCATGATGGTGGCTTTATTTTCATTCTTTTGGCAATCATGTTGCTAGTTTCTCAAGGATGTCCTGGAACCAGGATTTAGAGAAGCAACGATGTTTCATGGTTTGTCCTTCTTGTCTTTTTCTGCTTGTGGTTGGCTATGACAAAAGGACTGGGGAAATTGGGCTTTTGCTATGAGTCATGATCATCCTTGTTTATGACTGCTTGTCTTACGTGATGGTGCGATCTTGCACACCTTGGTTTATGTCATATCATGGTGTTTGTTGGCCATTACAATAATCTGCCAAATGATGATCAAAGAGCAATAAATTTTAAAGTAGAATGGTAATATTTTGAAGGATTTGATCTATGAACTAACATGCACTTCATGTAGTCATTGCATTCATATCATCATCCTCATATCTTTACTAACACTTTCTTGTACCATCGTCTTCTAATCTTCTCATCCATTTTGAGAGAACACCCATGTTCTTGGAACCCGTGTGTCCTCCCGAGGGGGCATACCGCAACCCTCCTCATCATTCTTCCTCATCCTATTTTGCACTGGGGCATATGTTTGACTTATTTTCTTTGCCACAATGCGACAGGCTGCATTATGACAAAGAGGGGCAAATGTAGACAAATAAAAATGACCTAGGCTTGCAAAGTTCTATTTTTAATCATTTCCTTCCTAGCATAATTAAGATATTTTAATAATGTTTCTAACTCACTTTCGACTAATGATTAAATAATTCATATCTTTTTATTCTTCATGATTATTAAATAAATAAATTTTATTTATTCATTTAATGTGTCACTAATTTTCTAAATATCTTCCTATAATATAATTAATTTATTAATTTATTTAACCTCTTTATGTCTTCCTAATCATTAAATAAATAATTTTATTTATTTATTTATTTATGTCACTAATTAGGCCCTCTTCTTCCTAAAATTAAATAAATTTTTATTTATTTAATTTGGTCCACTCTCCTAAACTTTGAATTAAATTATTATATTTAATTTAAAAGGTTCCATTTGTCACATTCCTCTAATAATTAAATAATATCTCTATTATTTAATTCCCACCTAAATTAAATAACTCTTATTATCTAATTTCTTCTAAATCTTATTTATTTAAAATAAGTCCCAGCACTTAAATTAAATAATCTTATTATTTAATTTCTCCTCTTTTATTGTGCTCATTTAAAATAAATCCCCCTTTATAATTTCCCTCTGTAGTAAATAATTTAATTTAAATTGTTTATTGTCACATGACCCCATCCCTTTTTGAATTAAAATAGTTTTTAATTCAAAAAGTCAACATCCCCTCTTGATTTAAATAATTTTAAATAATTATTTAATTCTCCAATGACTCTGTTTTCCATGCCCAGAATCTTTTGTCACATGCATTGTCAGCCATTGATTTGATTTTCTAAAAATCAATCTTGACCCTTTATTTCGAATCTGACCTAATGTTTCCCTAACCCTAATTGTGGGTTGCTATATGGAATCTCGTCCATTGATTCTAGGGTACTTGCTAACTTTCAATTTTGGCCATTCACACAAAATTGCATCTTCTATAAAAGAGCAATTTTGGTCACATCTTGCATCTCTTATCTCTTGCATTTTCACATTTTAGCATTGTTGCTTTCATTTGTCATAGCATATTTTTTAGATTTCATTTGACATAGCTTAGAAATTTTAGATGCTTACTAGTTGCAGTAGGGCATAGTATTGCATATAGTTGTTCAAATCCTTCAATATTTGCTTAGGGCTTGTCATTTTTATTGGCTTGCTCTTCTTAAATCTGAGGGCAAACAACATATTTCAGCAAGTTGAGAAGGTATAATGGAGGTTAGTCATGGAAGATGAAGACAATCTATTAAGATTGTTCATCTATTGCTTTGGGTTTTATATTTTTGGATGTTATATTGCTAACCTCTAGAAAAATTCCTTAGTTACAGGTGGTGTTGTAGGATTTAGAGATAACAATGCTAGTGTGATTTGCGGTAGAGGCACTATTTATCTTGGTGGAAAATGCAATACTGATGATGTTATTTATGTTGAAGGATTGAAGCATAATTTTTTGAGTGTTGGACAGATGGTTGACAAAGGTTACAATCTTCAGTTCAAAGATGGTAAGTGTAGGATATTGGGAAGCTCAAGAAATGTGATTGCTTCGAATACAAAGACAAGAGGTAATATTTTTCACTTGAATGCTTCTAGTGAAAGTTGTTTGATTGCTCAAGTTGATGTAAGTTGTTGATGGCATAGAAGGCTGTTTCATGTGAATTTTGATAACATTGTCAAAATAAGCTCCACACAAGCAGTTAGTGATCTACCTAAATTAGTGAAGCCTACTAACACTATATGCAAGGAGTGTCAGATGGGAAAACAAACAAGAATTTCATTTTGGAGCAAACAACATCATTTCAATGGAGTACTGGATTTGTTACATACTGATCTATGTGTTCCATCTAAAATAAAAAGTATACAAGGAGAAAGGTAGTTTATGTTGCCTGTTTATGATTGTTCTAGAATGGTTTGGGTTGCTTTCTTAAGAGAAAAACATGAGGCATTAGAGAAATTCAAAAGCTTCAAAGCTTTGGTAGAAACTAAGATAGGTTTGAAGATCAAATGTCTAAGATCAGACAGAGGTGGTGAATTCACTTCCCGAGATTTCAATTCATTCTATGAAGAGCATGGAATAAGAAGACATCTATCTGCTCCCCAGACCCCACAACAGAAAAAAGTTGTTGAGAGAAAGAACATAACAATTTTAGATGCTGTCAGAACTATGTTGTTGGAAGATAATGTTGCTTATTTCTACTGGAGAGAAGCTATAAGAACTATTGTGTATACTATCAACCGAGTGAATGTCAACAATAATTTTGGTAAGACTCCTTTTGAGTTATGGTTTGGTTATAAACCTACTGTTAAGTATTTCAAAATCTTTGGAAGTGGATATTATATTAAAAGAGATGAAGATATAGGAAAGTTTGAAGCTAGAAGTGATGAAGGAATGTTTTTGGCATACTCTACTAAGAGAAAATCCTACCGATGTTACAATAAAATATTGAAGAAAATGGTTGAGAGTGCAAATGTCAGAGTTGGTGAGGATATTGAAAGATAATCCAGGTACTGCAGATATGAATCAAATGACCAAAAGGATAGCACTGATAATGGAAAGAATGCATAGACACATAATCAAACTCAAAGTGTTCCAGTGAATCAAGAAAATCATGAAGAAGAAGATAGTGGAAATGCAGAAGAAATAATAAAACCAAAAACTCCAAGGTATGTAAATCGAAGTCATTCTGAAAGTCAAATCATAGGAGACAAGAAAAAAAGTGTGCAAACTAGAAGAAGAATTGCGAAAGAATATTATTTGATATCCAAGACTGGGCCTAGAAATGTGAATGAAGCATGTAAAGATGAATATTGGATGGAATAAATGAAGGAATAACTAATGTAGATAGAGAAAAATGATACATGGATTCTTGTTCCTAGACCCAAGACAAAAATGTGTTTGGAACCAAAGAATAAGCTAAATGAACAAGGTAAAGTGATCAGGAATAAATAAAGATTGGTATGTAAAGGATACTCACAGATGGAAGGTAGTGATTTTGAAGAAACTTTTTCCCCTATTTCTAGAATTGAAGCAGTAGGGTTATTTCTTGCTTTTGCTACATTCAAGAATTATAAAGTCTATCAAATGGATATGAAGTCAACATTTCTGAATGGTGAATTAGAAGAATCAGTTTATGTTGAGAAACTAGATGGATTTCAATTGACTGATGAAAAGGACATGGTGTGTCGGTTGAAGAAAGCAATATATGGACTCAAACAAACCCTTAGAGCTTGGTATGCTAGACTAGATAAATACTTGTTGAAGCTTGGATTCAATAAAGCTATTGCTAACAATAGTTTGTATTTCAAACTGGATCAGGATAAAGAGTTGATCACTGAAGTCTTTGTTGATGACATTAGTTTTGAAGGAGATGATGACTTATGCATGAAATTTGTTAATGAAATGAAAAGTGAATTTGAAATTTCAATGATAGGAGAGCTGAAATTCTTTTTAGGATTAAAAATTAATCAGTTAGATGATGGAATGTTTATTTCTTAGTCCAAGTATGTGAGAGAGTTACTGAAAATGTTTGGCATGGAATATTCAAAGCCAATTGGTACACCCATGGTAACCGGATGTAAAATATCTCAGAATGATTCTCCTAAGGTTAATCAAACAAGATATAGGTCAATGATTGGTGGATTGTTATATTTGACTCATACAAGACCAGACATTATGAACTCTCTTTACATGGTCACTAGATATCAAGTTGATCAAAAGGAATCACATGTAACTACAATAAAGAGAATATTCAAATACT